>DWLO01001413.1:0-15086 GCA_018245335.1 Dalla quadristriga
TGCATCCAGTCGCAGACAGTCTTATTTGGCCCGACTGCGGCATAAAAGCACGTCATCACGCAGTCTACCTGCCATTAAGTTACTCTATATATGAATTATTAAAACTAATTTCAAACAGAACTACCGCTTTCTTCTAAGGCTATATATATATATATATATCTACGCCTCGTGATTAATTCGGCAAATACATTCATCGGACTGAAACATAAAAGTTCGACTGAATACACGGTCTGCCGCCCACGAAATACTTACAGACCAGGTGTTGACACATTCATTGAGACACATAACTCCGCTTAGATTACACTTCATGTGTTCGGGAACGTTCGGCATGAAGAAGTTAGTGCAGTTGCACAGTCGCATCTGAGCGTCTTTCCTGCACTGCACGGTGCAGGCAGTGTAGGAGTAGTAGCGGTGCACACGGAGAAAGTTCTCGTCTGTGTAGCGACATTTGCGTTTCTCTGGACGTATGAGCCGAGCACCGGCGTCGTTCTCGATGTTCCTTATCGTGATGTAACGCCTAAAACACGACTCAGTGAGTAGATATAATCATAAGAGATTGCAAAGTAAAATTCAGTATTTTAAACTATTTCCAACTTGCAAGCTTGTTTATTTAAAAGAAGACAACCAATATAGCTTATCTGTATTTTCAAAGATCACATTTTCAAGCCCCACTGAAGATACATTAATAGCCATATTAGTTCAACTCGCACTTGATAGATAAATAGTTTTGGCGTAACATTATTGTGTAATCAGCCCCGAATAATACTTTTCGAATAATTTCATCCAGTAAGTGTCACTTAGTATACTCTAATTCTATTTGAGATTAGTTATAGACGCGTTGCTACTTCCTGAAGACTGAGTAAGTATAGTATTGCATCTTGTATAGATACGTATGACTGACTACTATTCCGACTGAGAAGGTGTCACTTTCTTTCACTAACTTTCCTTCACGACGGAAATCCTGTCGGGCGATCAGTGTGTCGGATAATCCCATCTGTGTATTACCTAGTAAGAGTCAAATAATTACCTATAAAATACTTCAGGCCCCACGGTTAAAATATCAGATCCGAGCGTGGTCAAGCAAGGAACGTCTTCTTCGTTTAGAATATACACCTTTGCGGGTACTCGTATGTTAAACTTCAACATTCCGGGGCCTGAGGTTCTGTTACTGACCATTTCCATTCTTAATGGATCACTGTCTCTGTAATTTTAGTTCAACGAGATCTTATTTAATTACTGATTTATTTCAAAACCAGGTAAACAATACGGGGGTTCATCTAACGTACCTTCCTTGTATGGAGTTTATAACATAACAAGGTCCTATTTCTGTATCCATCGGTCTAAAATATTTGCAGCAGTCAAAGTTCACGTCGTTCCAAAAACAATTTTGAAGTATCTCCTCACAATTACTTCGGAGCTAAAATTGATGTATTGAGGAGAAAACGTACTTAAATCGCCTCGCAGGATTAAAATAAATTATGAATGGAACATTTAACTAAGTAGGTAGGTACCTATACAAAGAAGAGATAAGTAATACAGTCCACATTTCGATCTGTAGGATTAACTAAAATACCATTAAATATTTAGAAATACAGAAAAAGAACAGATAAAGCAACTAAAAGTGATATCTTTTAATAATTTGTTATGATAACTACTTGTGCGAAAAAAATAATCAATTACCAAATTCGCATAAAAAGTAAGGTTAGACGTAAAACATTCTTCCATAGGGTCTTCGCCTCCACAAAATTCTGTTCCATAATAGTTAACTCCTTTGTAATATGTCAGCTCTTTTAACACCTCTTCAATGTAAAAATTGTGGTTAGGTCCCCAAAGTCTGCAATTACATTTATTTTAATCTAGGCACTAATTACTTTTACAATTAGATATACTTTTAGGAACGGGACAGCGTGCTGTCTTTGTAATTAATGATTCTCGTGTTTTAGCAATGACGTTTTATTGTGTTTTATTCTCTTATTTTTACTTAACTTAACTTAACTTTATTTAGTTATAAAGTTTGTTCTGTAGGTTGTTGTAGTAGGTAGTTAGTAACGTTGTTCTGAGGGTTTCGTAATAAAATGTCCATAGGCGACGGTGACCACTTACTCAGGTGGCCCTGTCTGCTTGTTCGTTAGACTACATTCTATAAAAAACACTACTTATCTCATCATTACTACAAAATAATGATTAAAATATTACCTATCAGTTACTTCCTCTACAGCAGCCATGTTATCATTCTCGCATACAGCCACTGTAGGAAAATTAGTGTTCCAGTCTTTATACGTTGTTTCTACTACGAATGATATCGGGTCATTTTCGAACGCTTCGTACTGGGCAGTTATCAGCAAAGATGATCCGTACCAAGAAAGCGCTACTAGTGTTAACCAAAAGAATCTGGAATGTTAAGGAAAGTGAACAAGTGAACAATTCATGATAAGATGTGTAGTCCACCATGCTATTTCATATTTTCTTAAGATGATCTCCTGGTGATGGTCTTGGTCATTAAAGCAAGTAGCTGAAGTTCGAATTGGTGAAGTCAAGTCTGGAGTTACAGACAGTTATTTAGTGAAAATGGGTTATTAACATACAGCATTTTTCTGTAGGTTTGAACCCTGAAGTACGCCTATCTTAAACAACTTTGATCTTTGCCAGATGAGTGCTAGCTAACCTTGGAATTACCTAGTGTTTGGAATTAAGTTTCCCTGTCTAACCTAATACTAAAACCAGTCAATTCTGGTTGTTATCAGTCGATTGCAGTATTATCCTTGTGGGATATGTATCAATTTCTGCTCGTGACGTTACACGAATTGATTGTAGATGTCTGAAGTAATAATTTAGCTGTTGGACTATGCATGGCCGGTTGCTATTCTGCTGCCACAAATCTCGACCGCTCGACAAAAGCGGTGATACCACAGAGGTACACACGTCAATGATAAGCTGATTATAAAATGATGCACCAAATCCCTACGATCAACTAACGACTCAACGGGCTTATCGCAAGATTTGTAAAAGGTACTAGATAGCTAAACTTGTGCAAGCCAGCGATCGCTGGTGCAAGCTCTACAATATATTTCTTCTCACCCTGTTTTTACCGCTTATGTATCACTTTATCACTTTGTTATAAACATTACTCATGAATACCTTTCAATCCAATGTCGTTTTGTATCAGCAATGAACCGGAAACCATGCACAGATGTAGTCTCTGGTAAACTTTTTATTCCTTTCCACCATATTTCCAAATAATGTTTCTTGGGCCCGAAACTCATCCTGGGACTTCAGAGCCGAATTGCTAAGGCAGGTCGTACCATTAAACCCGAATAAAACAAATATGTATGGTAAATGATATTTATTGTTATACAACAACAAGCATTTCGGGTAGGGACTAGGTACTCATAAGCTATAAATAAGTTATGACATTAGTATTCAGTACAATCTGATACAGATAATTGGAGATGCTAATCTGAATTTATTTTATGAGAATCGAACAGGTGTAGACACGTAAATCATTAGGCCGTTCAATCTTTTATGCCTGAACGACAATACTGCAATTACAAGTAGTTAAAGTTTAATAGGAACAATTTTGAAAATACAAGCTATTATACGATGTTGTGTATCGATGCATTATGGACTCTAAATTGCCATAAGATTTCCGAATAATAAATTGCTATAAAAGCAACATGCAAAGTAAGTTCATGGCAACCGCCTTTAATTGGCTGTAGGACGAAGCTTCCCAACATCATTAAATCTTATTTTCAATGGTTTTTGAAGTCAACGGTTGGGGCCTATTAACTCGTTCCAATAAATTGGTCGATATTTGCTCATAGGTTCAAAATGCAGCGGACTTGTGGACTCGATGGGGTTTGCAGTTGTTGACTCCGTCTTTCTTCTAATCCCAATTTCTCGAATCAGCTGGACAGTGTAGAAGTAAATAAACTCGAGCACTGACACGAAACTGAAACCTGTGATGAACCCGCATGTTGAACCAATGTTACCTGAAAATTGAATATATTCATGAAATAATGCAAAGCTGTTGCCCGCGACTTCCTCCTTCCTACCGAGAGTATCGCTATCGGCTTCAGTTACACAATTAACCAGGCGGTTGCAGCCTTCCGTTTCAGCAATATGTAATCCAATAACTTTTTCTCAACGTCAACTAGATAAGAAGACGATGTGTGCTTGGAAACACGAGACACAATGTTTTATAACATTTACACCAGTAATGCGTTGAACAGATCTTTCATAATTATTGTCGAAAGATTAGGTACTTATATGAATATTGAAATATCAGTAGGTACATAAGTTGACCATATAATGGATCGTATAAAAGCTCAAAATCAACGGTCTCCAATTATATTGAATTTTCATCGATAAATTGAATGGAAACTTACTGATCAAATCGAACCATTTCATTATGACGTTCTGTCCGTAGCGATCGGCAACTTCCCTGGCGTACTTCACGTGAACAATGGAAGTTCCGGTAAAGTTTGCGCCTTGTCTGAAACAAACGCTTAGAGCTCGGTGAACGTGGCTGGGGGCTGGAATAATAGATGTAGAGCGTCTATTATGTGTACGCCCACGTTTCTGTCGCCTTTCCGTGAACTAGAATTGAAATATAGGTCAAATTTTACCTAAGGTACGTAGTAACTATTATCAAATCTGTGAAAATTATAGTGATTTAATGCTGGGAACGACTTCAGAACAGTAGTAGTATTGTGCAGTGAGGGCAAGAGCGATAGTTGTGAATCTGAACTCTGTAACGACAGGGGCGTAGCGTCAAACCTGTGACTGACTTCAAAAGAGTCATTTATATTGTTATGAGTTAAGTGCCACTATCCCGATCTAATATGTGTACCTTAGCAATATGTGTAAAGCCTAGGTCACTTCAAAGTAAACTTTGTGTGACTGTAGCCCATTAGCGTGCACTGCAAGGCACGGGTCTCTCCCCGAAACACCGAGGCATAGAGTGTACTACACCACCACCGCCACCACCAACCATCCAACCGCGCCCGAGTTTGAATAACCATGCTCAGATTGTGCCAATCAAAACCGAAACCGCGGAGCTGGATGAGCTTGCGTAACCGGCTTTAAAGATTAGCAGCTTTCGACATCATTTTATTATGACAATTTATTACTAGGAAGGAATATATTGCTTGTAAAATCGCAATACTAGATTGGATTTACTAATGTCATAAAAACATGTTTATAAGATCTAGTTCAAATATGCTGCTCATGTTGATATTCATATCAAGAAGATAATTTGTAAAATGTACACAATTTAATGTGCCGTGCCACAGACAAACGATTAATATAAAATAAATATAGTAGGTACGTTAAATTTTTTTAAATTATATGTCCCGGAAGGAGTAATATTTGTTCGTTCAGTGATTCTATGGTTATGTTTTCATGAGTTTTCCGGGTTGGTAATGGTTGCTATAATGCTATATTGGCTGAATAGGCACATGCCACTGAGTGCTCACCATGCCAACGTAAATAAACAAAGCAACGTCGTATTGATAACATAAACACTGATTTTAAACTGCTTTTGCTAAATTCTTTTTATTTGCTTCTACATAATATATAAGTCCATAGGTTCTATATGGCAAGTGCAATTAAGAAGGTAAACATGCTTACATCGGATTTCGAAGTATTCGGTAAAGTGCAAGGAGTTTACTTTAGGAAACATACGCAAAGAAAAGCTACCGAATTGGGTTTGAAAGGATGGGTCATGAACACGGCCCAAGGAACTGTAATAGGACAGTTGCAAGGGCCTCAACATTCCATAGATGATATGAAGATTTGGCTACAGAAAATCGGGAGTCCTAAATCAAAGATTGAAAAAGCAGCTTTTAGAAATGAGGGCCCGATTACTAGTTGTGCGTTCAAGACATTTGAGATTCGGCGTTAAATGTTAGCAACTGTTTTCTACTTTTATATTTACTGATGAAATATAACTAACTTATAAATTATACTTGATAATCTAGCTCAGAACTTGTAACTATGATGGACATAAACAATATACGTAATATCACCCAAAATACATGCCTTTCGACCCCTCCCTCGACTGATATTTTTATTGCAAGAAAATTATTAATTATGTATTTCGCCTGCTTTTATTTCAAGAATATGTCTCATCGTCATAAAAAATTCGAAATAAATTATAGGAATAAATAATCTGTTCGTAGAAGGTCGAATGTTTTTCTTTCTGCCAGCAAAAATAGATGTCACTGGATGTGGTTAAAGGCCCCTTTTGAGGGGCTTGTTAGAGATGGTATTTCTTGCTACTCCCGAGTAAGTCAAAAGAGGCTTTGTATACACCATTTTGTGTTCTATCCATTACACGCGAAAACAGAGTGTTTACCATTAACATATACTTACAACCAGTCTACCCTGTCTTTGTCCGCAACACTGTTTAGGTATTCAGGGTATATATTGACGTTGTTAAAGTCGTAACTATATGCGGTCTTAGAGCAGCTGGGGTAACACATTGGACAATGGATGCCTCCTCCTGCTAAGTGCATCTCCAGCTCCGGAGGCATTGGGTCTACCGATGGCCGAACCGTCACCGACTGAACTGCAAATTATTCTAATTTGAAACTGTTTCTTTTTAAATATCTATGATTTCAATCCTATTTCGGCTACATTAAGGATTAATATACATTATCCACATCACTATCATCTTCATCATTTTGGTAACTGGGCACGGATCCTCTGTTAAAATGGGATAGTAAAATAATTATCATAATTTATTATTGCATAATTTATTAGTGCGCAGCAATGTTTACCGTTGTAAATACTTAAACAGGGTATGTCTCGCAAGTCACAGGTCCTTATGTTGACCATTTTCGGCATGTTGAAGGGCGTACAGTTGCAGTTTTCATAGAGAAACAACATTCGACATTTCAGCATACAATCGCTGTGTGTATAGAAAGGGAGGTATGAAGACTCGTCGTAAAATAAGCACTGTCGAAGTTTTACTGAAACGTGTTGTATGTCCCGTGAAGCTTCTGTGAAACTCGCCGCCACCATAACTGTCATCTGGGCAAAATCCAATTAAATCCAATTAAATCTTAATTTTTCCTAATAAGGATTTGGTATAAGCAAATACAAGTGCTACATAATAAGTAATCGTAAGCTCGGAATGATTACAGTAGGTACCTGAACGTTTGGACTTATGATTTGCATAGCAAAGCTTCCACTAGGTGCATCTGGAAAATCATATGCATCGGAAAATTGCATCTGTAAAGACGAATTCTAAAAGTCAACTTAGGATTAAATCGATGCCATGAAAACTTTTAATATACATAACAGGTACTTCATAAAACAATATTGAGAACGCGTAAGTATGTATGTATGGGACAAAAATGTATGAAAACTACAAAAGCATCGCAACGCCATTTGAAATTATTTTGTGAAATTTGCGGCACTAATGATAGACGTATCCCAATAGAGGACCTTTAATAACTGCATAAAATTGCAAGGCCCTACCACAGAGTACATTGTATATGGGGCACTACAGCTATGAACATTATGGTTATGCTAAAATGCCAGTGATACAATAAGGTGGACTGTTAAAAATATTTATTGTCAGTTACCTGAGCTCCTTGCAGTGGCATGTTGTAAAAGAAATCATCGCTTTCATTCAATCTCATCAAAACTTTCAGCCCTTGATCAAAGTCGAACGTTGATTTATTTCCATACTTATACATATCTATACTGCGCGATCCCGTTTTGCTGTTGGTGTATTAGGCAGCGTAAAATACGATTAAAATATTAACTTTGCCAGGTAGACATAGACAATTTAGATATTTAGAACTTAGATACTTAATTACAGTAAAGTTTATATAGGCAAATCCTACTAACTACTACTACTTACTAAATCCTCCTGGTGTGAAGTGGCACTGCAGCATATTCAACGAACTTACCAGGTGGTATAACCTGTATACGATTCTTAAGGGCGGTACCGTCACATCTGCCGTGAAATAATTGTTTTTCTACAAATATTAAATGTGGTCTGGTCGAAAAGGTGTGGCACGTCGGTTACACTTATACAAGAGGCGACCACCTCAGGCTTCAAGGATAGCAACGCATTTGTGACTATATTCAAATAGGACAAATTCTAACTATTACTAACTACACGATTACTAACAGGGCTAACTTACATTAATAGACCATACTGCCACATCCCTATTACTGACGAATACTACCAACTAATAGTTATATTAACACCTGATAACAACAGGACTAACTAACAATCCGTCGCAGTCCTATTCGTGGTTTGTCACAGATGTCCAAGGTAGTAGATGGTGGGACTGCATGCCCGTTGGCTGTTCTCACCACATAAAAATATTCCACCCCGTGTGAAGTCGCACTACAGCACACTCAACCAACATCAAACAACAGACGTTCATTACGTGTTGCTGGATTGCGTCCGCGTTCAAGATGCGGTCACTTGAGGTGGCTTATGATCAGATATAAAGTTACCAGCTTCCATAAGATCTTATCCAATCCGACTTCCGAGGCAATGAATGCGCTGTCTCGATTTCTAGGTCACCACCAGTAACTGTTACAAGCATGTTTCTGCTTTGTAGTTTTGTTATATTAGGGCTGAATCGACACGTTATGTTTATAAAAGTACTAAATTAGAAATTAGATTACCCCAAATAGAACTACAATTATTTTAGTAAATGGTCGCAAAATGCTTTAGAATTAAATTATTCAACTACTGATTATACAAATGGACTAATTATACGTACTCTTTGAACGTTATGTCCGACTCACGTAAGTAATTAAAAGTGCAGCAGTAACCATTCATGGTGAGACGGAAGTCAAAGAGGTCGGAGCAATTCATCGGTTTTTCGTTCCACGCGCATCTTAGTAATAAGTCTTCGCAATTCGGTGTTAGCTGTAAAAAAACTAAAGGTTAATACACTTTACGCACCAAAAAAAAACAGACGAATTGATAACCGCCTATTTTGAAGACGGCTTAAGGTATGTAAGTAATGTTCTCTCCTCTATTGTGTGTAGGTACATGTAGTAACCTATTTTTTTCTTTTTTTCTTTTATGGTGTTTTTACTAAGGGTGGACTATGGCATTCTATACCAGCCAACCCACGGTGATAAAATAGATTATGTGATTAGTGGCAGGTGTAAGTTGCAGTGACCAATCTACCCCTAAACCTACGAAGAATAGTGCCTCTACTATTTCAGGGTCAAAGCCAACTTCTAAAAAAATTTTTTTAAGGTATAGCTTACTCCGTAGGAATCAATTGAAGGTTCAGATCGAGGTAGTGATTTTATATAGTTCAATACATATGTTCAAATATTAGGTTCAGAATCTTATAAATGAAGAAAAATTATTGGAATTGGTAACACACTAAAAACCGTTGTATCACCGTAATTAAATTTTACTTACACTGCGCATGAGTTCGTTGACATCATAGTCTCCCAAAGCGCGGTGAAGCTGCATTGGCTGCACGAACTTGCTGCTCTTCGACATCATCGGTTGAAAGTTGTATAACATGCCCAAACCAAATAACAGTGATAGCATATCTTGTTCATTATACTTGCTATTACGTTCTTCCTTTAGCCTGTTTATATTTTCACACATAAAATCAATCGTATAATACGATTAGCAAACGACCAGTTAGTTCAGGTTTTTTTTATCAGATGAGAATAACAAACGTGCTTACAGTCCCACCATCCTCTGTCTGGCAAAAATTAATTATAGCAAGGTCTTTCTCAAAATCAGAGGAGAATTATGACAAGTAAATCTTTGTCTTCATCTGAATGTTCTGCTGCACTACTGCCAAATACTGAGTAAGCTTGAAGTTGTGATTATATTACGAGGTACATCCCGCGGCTCCACCCGCTTAAAATTCCTTTGTCCATCCCACAGGAACCGGGCATTTTTTCGGAATAAATGTCACTATGTCACTCTCCGGCCCATGAACTGTTTCTATGCAAAAATACACGATCCGTCGGTCGCCCTGTTGTAGCGTGAACGAAGGACGAACCAACAAACACACATTCACATTTATAATAGTAAGAAAGTAAGGAATAATAACTCACAGTTCTCGCGCCAAGTTGGTAATTGCCTGCTTCGTGATTCTGTTGTTTGTACAAATTCCTACGGCTGGGAAGATAATCTTACTAACGGAAACTCCTTCAGGTAATTGGGTGGTCACCAATGGAGCTCTATAATACTTTGTAAACGTCATCCACACCAATGACACGGAGAAAACCAATGCACTGACTAGTATTATAATCCAGATTACACTGTTGGAAAGACTAATACATTAGTAACAAGTTGTTATTATTATTATTTGAAAAACAGGGTATGGGTTCCGGTCCATAAGCCACTGCACCCTGAATAGATCTATTGTTGCTTGCCCCTTTCGGTTTATATCTGATCTCAAAGACCGTCCGTTGAAATTAACCTTATGATGCCCTTAGATTCCAGATCCTTGATGGTGCAAGGTGCGACCAGGCTTCCGCCCAGTATTCGACTTCTGCTTTTCGCTAATATTGCCTACGTAGTGACGTACTGCCAGCGTTACCGATGGTCAGTAGTACGTTTCTTATGCCTAAACTGGTAAATATGCATATCAATAGCATTCTTACTCTGATTCTGACTTTAATTGCGATTGCGAGGCAAGCCAGTAAGGATAGCTTGAATAGAAGTCGTGGTCTCTAAAATTACAAACTACTTACTTCGATGCTAACATCTTATCCTCCAAAACTACAAATTGTTCATTTTACCTACTTCATTAAAGTATATTTTGTTTTTATACGTAATGTATACGACAAAAACCTTCATTTGTCGTTATCTTTATCTTCGCCGCAGAAAGAAACATTAATGTTTAATATTTTGATAGTCTCTAAATACCTACCGGAGTTCTATATAGGATGACATAACACTTAAACAGTTTCATGACTTTTGTGTGATGTAAGCCTCGTAAGCCTTCTAAGCAAGTAATGCTCGTAATAACAAGACCAGCCTTAGCTGGAAGTGCCTAAACAAGTTCACAAACAAGCAGTACTTGCAGTTGCAAGTTGTAGTAGGTACTTTCACATCAGCGTCAAATACGTACCGTTCCACACATGGTGTGCTGTCATCAACAAGGTGTTTTAGACCACAGATTGAAGACTCCGCGCAATACTCTTTGCTAACCTTCTTCAGACTTTGTTTTAATGTTTCCATTTTAGTAGGTTTTAATACCTTCTTTTGCATACGTTGCCGGTTTGCCAAGACGTACGGAGAGCGGTGTAAACTCGGCTCCATTGTTGATCACGTTTTTAATTTTAAAAATAACAAAGTCAGTCGTCAACTTAGTGTGGTATGAGTGATACGAATTCACTTTTAAATTCAAGCATTGTTTTAAAAGTCGGTATTTAAACGACAGTTATTAAATATTCTATTACTACGATAACATCAAACCTTCATGTCGGGTTAACAGCAATGATTGATCGGTTTGTAGTTATTGATTTTGGAATTAACTGTCCTTTCAAATGATACAATCTCCAATATGTTTGAAACCATAATTAACTGCGGAAATACTATATCGCAATATTTCTTCAATCTTGTACAAATGAAGTGGGAATGTGAATCACGTGCCGATCGCCTCCAAGAAGAAGATTACGAAACTTATTGCAAAAACAATTTGACCGTCTTAGAACTTCCCACATTCATGTTTTTTTATCTTATAAATTTAATTGATTCACATCAGCGAATGAAGTAAGAATTGCAAACTGCTCTTAAAACCAATAATATTATGACTGTTATAATAATAAATTATAATTGCAAACACATTTTATTATTTATAGATACTGGCTGTTGCCCACGACTTCGTCCGCTTTATATTTCTGATTTTTAATTCCCTGGGGATCTGTATATTTATTCGGGATCAATGGTATCCTATGACCTTCCCCGTGACTTAAACTATCTCTCTACAAAATTCCATGAAGATATGTTATGTGATTTAGCCGTGAAGGCAAATCAAACAAACAAACCAACTTTCGCATTTATAATATTAGTAAGAGTAAATTCTGTAAAAAAATCATTACCGTAACTACTTATTACGCGTACGTCTGCCGTATAATTAGTTGTTTCCTAAATAAAATAAATAAATGCTACAGATACCACAACAACAAGACCTATTCACAGCTGACTATTACATTCCTGAGAATTAAGAGCTCGTTGTACAAGTAACTGCAATTGGTTGGCAGCAGCCGTCGCCTGTAGTTCACTGTTCATGCCCTCGCGTCCAGTCGAAAATCGTCAACTAAACTCGATGGCAGTCGGCGACACTTCGACTGCGGCCGTCGGCGTTACTTTGATTTCATTAATCTTGCTAGCATCGAGGATTTTTTACGCCTTCACCTTGTACGACTTCACGCGACGGCAGCCACCGCCTGTAGTTCATATAGTTCGACTGCACGCAACGGCAGCCACCGCCTGCAGTTGATGCCGTTCGAATTCACGCGACGGCAGCCGCCTCCAGGAGCTTATATCGTTCGCCCGCACGCAACGGCAGCCGTCGCCTGCAGTTCATGACGTTCGGCTGCTGCTGTCACGTGCCGTCGTTCGTCATGAACAGCAGGCAACGGCTTCCGTCGGCCACTTGCAGTCACGTGTGTTTTAGCTCTTACTTACTTCTGCTGTCCTGGTACCCTAGGTAATATTTTTCACTATAAAAAAATAAAAAACGATGGCAAACTGCTCTAAGGGCCACCTAGCACTCACCGTCAGTGACCGCTGGTCACCATTGTCTTTAGAAATCTTGTATTAAGCAGTCACCGTGGCCTTTGGACAGGCATAACCACCATTCGTGCTAGTGACGTCACCCAGTGACGTCTAGCGGCGAGCTCTATGGTGGCATCTTATTTATCCGGCAAGTCATCCCCTTCCCCGCGAAGCGTATAAATATCGTCAGATTCAGCTTTAACCTCAACAATAAAAAAAACAAAAACCTTAAATACAGACAGGGACTTAAGCTTTTTGGTTTAGGGGTTTTCTTCATTTTGTGATAAGATTATTTCAGACAGGACAACACTACGCGATTTTACTTCGATACGGTCTATTTACCACTACCTACTTAAGCGTCGTCTCAAATAGTAATAATAATAATTCTATTGATGCAATGACATAATGTGTGTCATAGCCAGATCATGCTGCGGGGTATATTGCCGTAATTATTACGTGTAATGTAACTCTACCGCAAGTTGTTATGACCTGCGGGTCATCGTCCAACCCGCCCCCATCCTTTCTCTGCCTACACTACGGACTACAAGCTGCCAATGATGTGCGTTTGCGCAATACGATCTGCATTTAGATATAATCATGTAGAATCCCTATCATTTTTTTCCCTGCTAAACATTGAGCTAAAACTAACGTCAGCAACCTTTATGGACAATATTGCTTAGGTAGGTACTAATTAATACTCATCTACTGAAGGTTCAGGATATGCAACAGAGTATGCGTTGCACTCTTTTTATGCATGTGCACGTGCATTTGTTACTGCACGTATTTCTATATTGATATTTAATTTTATTTATAAAATAGATAGGTATAAAATTATTATACCTTTATTGATAGGTTTTAAATAAAATTACGTGATTTACTGTAATCTTACGATATGTACTCGAGCTAAGCTCAGAGGGTACTTAAGCAATATGTCACAAGGTATACTTTAAAATTATTGGAAATAGTTCAATCGTTTTTAATATCGGATAGAACATTATTTTTATCTAGTTCGTACTAACTGCGAATTTATTTCTGTTGTTCTAATTAAAACTCCGTTACGTTTAATTTAATATAATACAGTAAAACTAACAATTTTTATCAAAACTACTAGTCTTCTTATAATTATATTTACTTTACTAAGTATTATAAAACATAATTCATAATCATAGATGTAACTGCAATGCAATATGACGTAATAATTTAATCGGCATTTTTTTCTCATAAAAAAGAAGTTAGCAGCCGTGAAGTAGGATTAAATACACCAGTGGCTGCAACCCATAGTGATCCACTGCAGGGTCTCACCTCACAACTGAGGAGGCCGAGAGCATACTCCATCATGCTGCTCCAATGCGGATTAGTGGCCAATTGGAGGGGTTAGTGGCCAACCCGAGTGTCGGAAGTTTTTCAAGCCGCCCAAAGGCCTCCGACAAGGCTTAACGACTGTTATCTGACGATTACAACCGATGCCGACAGCTTAACGTGCCCTCCAATTCCGTGTCGAAGCACGGAAGCGCTCAAGATATGTTGCCAATAGCGGTCACCCATCCCACTGCCAGCCGGAACCAGTGCGTCTTAACATTCTCAATCTATTACGATTGACACTCGCCGCCCGAACACGAGTGCTTCACACACAACAATACACAATGATACCCTACCAATAATACCCTAAGGATATTAACGCGCCTAACGAGTGGCGAGTAATTGATTACACGACATCGTATTAATTTTATAATAAGCGGAGTATTACAAGGGGAAGAGCTTGATAGGTACACCGTGGTGGTGGCAAGCCGCTCTCTTATACTAGCTCTGACCTGCAGAAACCAACGGCCATCGCTCGAACGTACTACTGTCTAGCGGTTTCTTTGTCTACCTGCGGTATTTTACTTAGTTCCAAAATTTCAATTTGGTCAAGTGTATAGTGGTTGTAGTGTGATTGTGTCCTGTGGTTGCCGAGAAGAAATAAATCTACAGTTTGGAATTTTGTAGGTATAATTTTTTATTTTAAATAGTTTCCAATGTTTTGAGAAATGCAATTCTGCAATACAATCCATAAGAAGCATTGTTGTTAGTAAATACTTACTCTTACTGTTTGAATGACATGTTATTCTGTTATTGGATACAAACCATTGGAAGCCCACTGCCACTCAAATACCCTGAAGCCTACACCTTTCAGATTCGTGGAGCGTATTATTAATTACTCTTATGTAAGTTTAAGAATACTAACTCCTACGGTTTCCAAATCTCTAAACATTGAATTACGTTGAATTATTTTCGGTATACCTTCTCCATATCCGTTTGTTACTATGTAATGTATTTAAGTTCGTTGGGTGTGTTTAAGAATCTGTTA
>DWLO01001414.1:0-15076 GCA_018245335.1 Dalla quadristriga
AAATATATTTATAAAATAGTTATTTATTTCATTATATTTTTTTCTCGAGAAAATTTCAAGTAATCGTGTTTTCTTATTATAACTACTCAGCTCATATAGTCAAGAAACATATGTTCAAAAATTAAGTTCATAGTCCCATAAATGAAGGAAAATGAGTGAAATTAAAAACACACTATAAACCGTTGTATACCTTAATTGACAATTACCGTTTGTTTATATTCGTCAGATTTAAGATAAATAGCTATTTAATAATGTTTATTATGTACTTCAGTATTTATCCAAAAGAGTGAATTTCGAAATTATTCCACAAATTTTGACCTGTTCGATTTCTTTTGCAGAATATTTAAATACAGTTTTCCGGATTCAAATACGATTCACTTAGGACAAACAAATTTTTGGACGACTAGTATTCGGAGCGAATAATAATAATAATATTTATATTATTATGTGACTCGATAATAAACTTAACATTTCTAGAAGCCGAATAACAACCAAATAAAAATATGCTTGCGAATGTTAGTTTATTTCTAATAATTGTATTACTAAATATCTTGGAAGTTCGACAATTTCGACCTTTCGGCTTCCCTTTTTACATTGAGTACATAACCAAATAGAGGAGCCGGCATGACTCGGGAATTTCTGTCAACTACTCAGTAATTTAGCACTTACATCAATCAACGCGAGTTAACTTTGCTTTAAGACATTTATTGTTTGATTATTTCATTTGTGACCATTTATCATACAGTTGATAATCACTACCAGTGACTTGTACAGTGAACACTGATTTGAATGTGATTTAAGACTGATGATTTAGTTTGGAAGCCTCCCAATACGCTGTAAAATGTATCAGTTTAACTAATATAAAAATATCTATATCTATATAATTTAGTAATTTTCTAAATCTTCCCCCTATTTACCTTTAAAACAATTAATACTTAGTGGGGTCCGCAGCATAATTGCTAGAAAAGATTCTATTCAAACTTACGAGTATTGCTCTTATCCGTTATGTACCCAGCGTTTCTATACTATCACTTAACTGACATGTAATACAACATAATGTCACGCCCCGGTTTTAAATATGTGACTAATACACTGCTTATTTTACGATGTTATCAGAACTGATATAAGTAAATGACTGGACTTACTTGCCAGAGAATTTACTTAATATTACTGTAAAATTAAGTTTTTGACATAGCAAAGATTTTGTCAAATGAAACCTGGATGGCTTACCTATTAGAGTTACGATAATAATTCAACGTAAGGCTATGATTCATCTGAATGTTTATAAATGAATGAATGACTCATAGTTCATTACCCTTTCCTTACTTATCCTTCTGTTGCAGTTTTATTATGTCAAAGCCTAATCTACTCGTACCTGTGTCATTAAGTTTTTTGTTAAATTTTTCCCGGCTTAGAAATAATGTACGAAGTATCGTAATGTGACAATGACAAACGCAGCTGATATTTAGTTGGGCATTTCATCCAAGAAAAAGGACATAAAAAAACCCAATATTAATGTAATCAATATCAATCAAGTCGTAAGTAGGAAATTTATGAAAACTGAAAATTGAGAAATATCTCAATGTTGTAATTTTAATCATAATTTCGAGGACTTAATAATGACAAAGTTGAAAGTGTAGTAAAGTACATACACACATAAAGACAGCATGCCAATTCACTTGTAATACAATACATTTTATTCCAATTGATACGTATTTTATTGTGACATTTTATGGCAGAGGCAGCTCTATGTAGTACACATAGTTTGTCTGATTAATCGTTTATTTAAATGACTTATAATGTATTGTGGAGTTTATCATGCAGATAAAGCCACATATCCGGCATAATATAAATAAACACGTAATCTATTAACTATTTATTTGTTGTAATATTTTTGATATAGTCTAATACAGTTGTGGAGTAGGTATCATTATTTGTCCGAAAAGATCGAAATATTGCAAAGGTGAGTGTATATTTATATTATAAAACTTAAATAACTATTATGTAATCCGTGGGTTAAAACGACCGCTAAAACCTGTTATCGGGCATAAATTAATCGTCCAGAGAACCTCCAAAAGCGACAGACTTTAGCAGGAGAATGGTGTACCGACTACATAGATTATAAATAGCGTTTTTTTATACATTTTAGCCTAACGACCAAGCAAACGAACCACCTGATGGTTAGTGGTCACCGTCGCCTATGGACACTCGCAAAACCAGAGGGGTCGCCAATGCGTCGCCGGCCATGAAAGAGATCTCTTTCTGCGCCTCTTTTGAAGAACCCCATGTCATATTTCTATAGCCTCCATAAGGGGGTACACACGATTCGGTCTACCTGTTCAAGTCACCTGTAGAGGCCGAGCGAGTGTGGCTGCCGGTGTTTAATCCTGTGAAGTCATTTGATCTTGAGCAGGTGACCGGAGCAAATTAGAAAAGTGGAGTGACCTGAGGTATGTGTATTTACGGGCGATCGGATCTTCCCAACACAGGTGTGACCGTGCGCATGTGAGAAGGCACTTAGTTAGCAGCTGTAGATCTGTCAGCTAGTATGGTTATAGTCCGGGCATTGAGCAGGAAGAATTGTACTAAACCTGGGGGGGCCAGTGGTCAAAAAAGTTTACGATAAATCGCGAACCTTTACAATTTTGCGAAGTAGTAAAGAGAGAAAACAATAATCTAAATATATTACTTAATGATATTTTGTTTTTAGTAGCTAAGTATATTTTTGAATAATATATTGTGTAACTAAAAGATATTTAGGTACTTATGAAAACCTACCGATTAAAACCCGACGTAAACGAATGCGGTTAAAATAAAATGGCGTCCTCGCAGTCAAGCTTAGTATTACTGACAATCTACGGTGTATATAGCTTAAGTTAAACATTTTGGAAGATATTGAGCATTTGAATTTTTTTAGTAGGTATATTACTAGTAGATAATAACTCAAAATCGATCAGATCAGTCATCGATTAGTCATCGATTCATAATCAAATTGGAGAATTTTCATCTGTCATAGCTCATATAAAAACCGGCGTATAAAAAACATGTGCATAAGAATAAAGAGCAAAAGGTTTTCAATCTCTGATAACGGCAGTCGTCGCCTCTTTTCAGAGACAAGATGTGAAGGGTCATTGTACGTTATTCTACGTCCTATGTGACCGTGCTATATTTAGTGTTAGTCTACCGAATTCTGTTGGTCTGTCTTAAGACAGACCGCTCTAATCGCTGCTAAGCGGTCGTCTGCGATCCGCTTAGCAGCGATTAGAGCCAGACGCGCATAACAAAACGCGCGGAGGCGTTCGGAGGTTCACGAGTTAAATCGCCGCCGGTCAATAATTTCGTTTCAAAGTGCGGGCAATTTAATTCAGCTTAAGAGACTGTGCGTGGGCACATTGCATTGTGGCTCGTAAGTGCGTTATAAAACTCGATAAGCGTCGCGACAGTAGGCGGCCGGAAGAGTCGAGTGGCGAGTGTTACAGTGTCACTGGACTTCCTACTTAGACCACTTGACGTTCGGCGGAAGCGCTATTTTTGGCGCCCACCGACGCTTCCTCCGAGGAAAGTTCACGAGCTGAATACAATGGATGTGATCTTTTCAAAATGTCTCTCAACTTTGGAAAGAGCTGTACTGTGTCCAATTTAAGGTGATACAACGGTTTTTAGTGTGTTTTCAATTCCAATAAATTTCTTTCTTTTATAGGATTATGAACATATGTTTCTTGACTATTATGATTTACGTATCACAAGAAAAGAAACACGATTACATCAATATTTCTCGAGAAAAGAAAATTATGAAGAGGACTCAAATTAATTTCTATTTTCTGTGCCATTACTATATTATCACGAATTAGTTCACGAAATTATTTTTAGAACAAAGTAAATTTCTGAAATGTACAAAATTATATTCTTAATTTGTCAAATAATTCTGAGAATAAAAATTTTAATTATGTTCAGCGCATACGTTGATTATTTTCGAGCGTGCGCTCACTAAAGCCATCTCACCATTTACGGACATGAAATAGTTGCATTACTGTCATTTTAAAACTCCACAGTCCTCCGTGATTGGTCCGTGATCCATCCGCTTAATTTTTAAGTGAAGATCGATGTACCTATCGCCTTAAGTCTATAGACTATAGTGCATTGACGAGGAAAATAACAACCCGAAAGGTGCTTTTAACGAGAATTTGTTTGTAATCCCACAGTGTATATAGCTTATATGTGTTGGTAATCCCTAAATAAGCGTCTCAATTCTTGACACTGGTTTTCCTATTATTGGGAATTTCAAATCAAACTGTACGATTCCACCAAAAACGAAACTTGTAGTATGAAACAAATGTCAAACGTGTTATGTTGATTCTTGCGTTTGCAGTGGGAATCCTTCAACGGATTTCAAGATGTTTCTTCTTTCTTCTCTTCTCTTTTTTTTCTACAAGATTTGGCTGTATTTGCACTGACACAATATATATCTAAAGATAAAAAAACATCAAAAATATCGATAATCGATATTTTTGATGTTTTCCATTTAGGTCGGTAAACATTATGCACGATTTAAATAAAATGCTTATGTGTAAAATGTTATAAACAAATAAATGGCAAACACGGCTCGATACATTCACAAAAAGAACATGTTCAATGTTATAAAATGTTTTTAATGTGCCACGTATCTTATGATGAAATATAGGTATATTTTGATTGCGATTTCGCCTTCAGCTATCAATAAACCTATATGTAGGTATATGAAACGTGTAACTGAAATGTTTAATGGCATTGCATTAAAGCACGGAAATTGGCCAATTAGATGGAAAATACTAACATATATCAACGAATTGACGTAGGTATTTGGGTAGCATACGTTGGCGTCAGTATTTACGTAGGTAGCACAAAGCGATCCGTTCGTAGATCTGTAGTTTATAGCAATCTTAACTGATCGATAAAGTTAAGCAGCTACGGGCACGGTCGAGAGTTCGAGATGGTGCAGAGTTACGCCTAGTAGGAGGTTTGAGAAACCTGTGCCCAGGAGTACGCCGCTCGTGGGTTGGAGCGTTGGAGCCAAGCGAACTGAATATTAGAGCATAAAACATGTTAATGCAGGAACATGAAGAATTCCTTACTGCATTGCATTGTCCCATCTATACTCTTGATATGGCACTTCACATGGCGTGTTTTGGTGTTCGCGTGGTTATATGATGTTGGATACTTCACAATATGTCGCCTATTTCATATTTGTTAAATTAGGCAATTTATACAACTCTCCCACTCTCGCTCTACATATAGGTATAGCTTACTATGATTAGCCTCTATTTTACTAGTCCTTTCCTACTAATAATATAAAACGCGAATTTGTGAGGATGTTTGTATGTACCTATCTTAATCAATCCCGCATAAACCACTTAAGGGATTGTAATGAAATTTAATTTTTACGAGATGTTAGGTATTAGGGGATTAAAATTTACATGAAAAAACTAACATAACCCAGTTTAAGTATTATGCTGTTTGTGTACTTACAAGAAATAAATAAATTTAAAATAAAATGCAGTTTAATTATTGATTCGGCCAAGGAAGTATAAACGATACTGGAATAGCGGGAGCATTCCATACAGCATTCTTTCGTCCCCTTATTGTTCGGCACGTCAAGAATGCACTGGGCGTTCAACCCGGGCACAGTAAAAACTTCCAAATGTTCGTCAGTCACGTTTTTGGTATTCGTCAAATTTAAGTTAACACTACGGCCAATGTTTGATGAATAAGAATGAATGATTGATTTATGATACATAATTTTATTAGTTAAATAGTACAAATGTGTTTGTAGTGATTGGATGAGTCGTGATTGAATTGGTCACTGTGTTTAGTTTCTATTTATTGCTCGAGTGAAATCTCCAAATATAGAAAAACAAACAGCAAACAGGGTTACACACACTACGGTACAAAACTAAAAAACGGTTTGAGATATTACAGAGATCTATACAGTAAGTTAGTGTGCCCTCCCTCTACAATCTCTGAAAGTTTCATCAAATTCTGTTCATCGGTTTCGGAGCCTATTCGCGACAAATAAAACGCAGACAGACGAACAAAAATTCTAAAAACGGTTAACTTTAATTTTACATATCACAGACAGACACTCCAATTTTATTAATTCGTGCGATTATAATCGAATTTTATAACAGTTTTATAATGGACTTTCCACCCTTGTTTCTCCTTAATATCCCTTGCAGTATAGAAACACCTTGGCGATGACGTAAGCGAGTTTTTATTCATGCGAAGTTATTCTGTCCGTGACCTAGTTGAAGTAATTTTTAACGACAATCGTATATCTAAATTAACCCATTGACTGCGAGTGGCGTCTGTTGAGATTGATTATCGCATTACAATCTTGATGACGTTAATAGAGTTTATTGTATGTTTGATATATGCAGATGGATTCTGAAGAAATCTACTGTTGGTAATGTTTTAAGAGGATGACAAGCACTAATTATTGGTTTAATAATAATAATCATATATTTCGGACTTGCATCAATAGACGAGTTAGTAATCATTGCAACTTAGAACTAATGTTAGTAATACACACTCACACAAAAGACACGAATAAAAATTAAAATATAAAAATACAAAATCAAAATGTTTTGTATTTACTATTTTTTAAACAATATGAGCATCCTAATTATACAGCTTTTACAATGTTTAAACTTTACGACCCCTACAATAACATAATAATATCAACCTGCTGTTAGTTCGCGAAAAAGTTGTTTGTTACTTGAGTTTTAGATTATTAGAATCATGCGGAAGACATTTTCGATAATCAATAAATAGATTTATAAATTTTTTATACTTATTATGTTATTAAATGCTCATTATTTACTCAAGACGTTTGTTATTGCAACCATTAGTGTGTCGGACGTAACATGATTAAACTTTTTTGATACACATACTTACTTGTAGGTTCAATATTTAAAGGTCAAAATTAAATAACTAGGTACCTACGATTTGCCATAAGGAAACATAAAATTTGTCTTGTTATTTTTATATGCATTTTAAAATCGTGTACATTTTTTTTCTATTTCTTTATGCTTTACAATTGTTCTATAGAAATTCCGGTTACATAAAATCATTTATTCGATTACATATAATTTATTACCAGAGTATTCAAATTTAACTGATTCAAATATCAAACTGAAAATGTAGCTGTCTATGTAGCTGTAAAGCATGCAGGTAGCCGCAGACATTTTTATTTCAATTTTATAAAACAAACTGGGAAGTGGTTACTAATATGATTTCAATTCAATACAAAGCTGCTGACGCGGAATTAGGTATAGGTAATAACTAATGGATCCTACTATTGTTTTATCCTTTAAATCAGTAATGGAACCCTGACCTGCTTATAACACAATAAAATAGTAGTTACATAGGATGTACACAAGTGTTTGCGGTATAAACTGGACGTTATAATGGGTTCAAAGAATGCGCAGTACCCTGTTATCAAAACACGCGGCAATATCAAAGGAAAACGTATACAGATTAAATGCACGTCTTTCTATTACAACAACACGGTTTAAATTCATTTGTTATTCGCACCGAACAAAATGTGGGAACGATTTGAACCCTTTTAACCTAATTGCGTGATGTTTGAAACTCGCCCTTAAGACGGTGCGTTTCAACACAATCTTCATTTTCCACGCGACCCAACGCATTTGTAGGTCACTGATATTGTACGGGGGACCTTGTTCAATATACATATTATATTTAGCGTGAACACGACTGCACAGTGCAAATAAGATAACCAACAAGACGAAATGTTCGAGATGTGCAATAAGCATCGGTTTCAATCAAAACGGATATTTAAAACGCAAGTTTTGCTTAGTATGCATCATCATTTTTCCATCAGAAGAGGTTAGAATCATAATCATAGTCATTTATTGCAATAACTGTTTATGGAGACATTTAGAGTTTAAATCTGTTCTTCTCACTATAATCATGGTTATCACCGCAGGTCATACCACTGCAGTACCTACTTTATATTTTAGAAAGAAACAGACAAACATCTGGTTTAGTTTAGTAGTTACGCCTACTTGCTACTAAAACAAGCAACAAAAAATTTCTAGTACAATATTTATGTTATAGTTAAAATTACTAATGAACCAATTTTCATACAAAATAAACATAGAACTTTTTAACAATAAATGTAACTAACGGCAGCCATGTTGATTTTCCCCAAAGTTATTACACTTTGTGCATCAATACGAGTTTAACGACACTACATTTATCAAAATCCATAGAAATAGAAAAGAAATAGACATAGGTACATATATACAAATACACGAAAAACATATCCTCCACTTATGCAGTCGGGTAAAACCCTTACCAAACCAAATTCGAGTCGCTTCATGTCGCGTTTGTTTAGCTGAAACCAAAGTTGGCTTGCAACTATTTCCCAGTATTCCGCCAAGGTTTAGGTGCTAGGCGCCAAGGTGTGAATATTTCTGATGTAGGCCGGACTAAGTGGAACGATGTGAATGTGAACTGAATCATATAATACGAGTACACACGCAATGACAACATTGTCTGAAAAATATAAGTTTAGGAGTATTTCAGGCGTTTTAAATATACTTCAAAGCGCCACGTATAGTAGAGTTGTAAGCTAATGTAACGCGGCTTTTAATTAGGTCTGGTAGTTCGTATTTCGTTGTATTACTTTGGATTTTCGTTTTAGGATTACATGTACTGATTCCCTCAACCCCTTTCTACCAGCGAACATTCGACGTACGGCTAATTACCACATCCCCAAGACTCAAGAGACAAGGCGTTTTTCGTCATCGTTTCTCATAGGTGCGCACAGCCTAGAATGGAACAACTTGTGTGCGTCTCTTCCCAGAAAAATATAGCTTGGACATCTTCAAGGGTAGAGTGAATAGGCTTTTTCTAGGCTAGCGTGCCTCTTCATAGACCGTTCCTAACTCTCCAGCTTGGTTGCGGTCAAACGCTTGCTTATCTAAGGTAAAAAAAATGCAATATTCCCTTCACAAATTATGGAATTGAAATCTTACACTTTAAAAGACAAGAGATTGTGATTTCAGTATTCTGAACTTACTCGGAATAATAACGATAAATTGGATAGCATAATTCGTAATTAATTTATTGCAATCATGCTTAAAATCTAGGTCTTACAATTTGGGTTCGTGTTCGGTTGAAACCTGTAAGGGCATCGCAATAAGAGGTAAGTGAAATATAAATTCAAATTTAAAAGTGCATTTCATTATAACTAACGGTATGCCAAACTAATTTGCATGTCTATTGATATCTTCGTTAATTTTATCAATATATCAAAGTGTGAATTTGTATGCGAGTGTGGATCATGTGTGTCTGTGTGAAAGAGAGAGTATACTTACTGGCTTTTTAAAAACATAATATGTGTGCGGTAAATAATTTCAAACCGTCAGCGTATTTAACTACTTTTTTAAATGAATGGTTGAAATGAAACAACCTTAATGAAATATATAGCAAATCGCTATCATTAATGTGGATTCGCTTTAATAATTTATAGGCGTTTCCTATACGGGCTGCTTTAATTGATCTCTAGGTTGAGTCGCTTGGCGGTCGACCTACAATACAGGTTCATTATTTTCCGCCATCTTCGGTATCTAATGCCTTTTTAGTGCCCGCCTGTCAATACTTATTCTTACACTTATATCGAGGAACTACTTGCTATTATGAATCTTTATCAATTCTCGACAACAAAGACCTTGTTGCCGGGACTCGTATATGCTACATTTAAAGAAAGCGTTGACTCAAAAACTAATGACTAAGTTATTAAGTAATTAAACTACAAGTATTCCATTAAACTGTAATCGGGTTATTCAAAATACCAACTTCAGTGAGGTAGACAGCTGTATTTAATAACAATTATCGCCTTCATATTCACCTACACAAACATTACAAGTCAATAAACGTTAAGTTTTGTTTATGAATTTGAAAAATTATTTAAAACGTTACTTTTTCATGACAATTTATCCACTATCCTATCCAATATTAAATTGGACTTTAGGACCTCCTCAAGTCTCATTAAATAATAAGTACTTTAATAGACTTTGCTCAGGTAAAATTATAAAGGCTTCCAATACAATCTTTCATCCCCAAATCAAACCCTCTGGCGAATGATTTAAAAAAAAAAGTTTATGTCATTTATTCAGTGTAGGGTTCAATCTGTGAGAGTGACATAAAAATTTCAGAAGACATTCTGGTCAGCCGTTTTTGCGTGATTGAGTAATAAAGATCCATCCATCCATTTCACAAAGCTTTGCATTTATGAATACTAGCTGTTGCCCGTGATTTCGTGTGCGAAAAGTTTATGCCGATGTCACTCCCTCGGGATCTGTACAAATATTCGGGTTTAAAAATATCTTATGTCCTTTTCCGTGTCTCAAACTAGATAGTTTGTTTGTTTGATACGCCTTCAAAGAGTAGATAGATGACACTAATTGTCTCATTAAATAATATTAGCAGACACAAATCGTCCATTATATTAGTAGGATTAACGTCAACTTACCTTCTTCGGAAAGAAAATTTTGGGTTTTCCCGTAAACGTGGAGTACGAAGCCATGTTATCGACTTTCGTAACAACCATAATTTAGTTAAGAGCACTTAATCCGGTACGAACGAACACTAGTTTGCGAATAACTGCTCAACGTTTTCGACAATTTTTGATTATCGTGTGCGACTGGACCGTTTGGTATAATTGCAACGTTTGATAACGACCCCTTACTACGTATTCAGATCACAAAGAAAGTTTTTTCCCGCTTGATTTTCGTCGCAATAAGCTTTTAAAGGACGCGCCACTAGTCCACGTCACCTTTTGCGACCATTCGTTGTTTACACGCACTCCGTTTCAATGAACTATTTTCACTTTGAATTTAAAACTATATCCGAACTCATTCAATATCGCAGTCACATTTTATTACCGACGATCATCGCTGACGTGCAACGGGATACATAACCGCGTACACGTTTCTTTTCGAACTGAAATTCGTGCAGTTGAACTGTTGCTTTTATCAATTCACGCGGAACGTCCCCCCGCAACTAGTGCTGTCTCCGTCACTCGTTACATTCAGCGGTTTCGCGAAAAGCGACAGCATTATAAACGCACCTCAGCCTTGCTATACATGTACATTTGTACATCTGTTGTGAATATATCTTCCACACATGTGTGAGTATGAGACACGTTCCGTACATAATACTTTATTATAATAATAGTCGTATTCGTATCGTAGTGGTAGTAGAGGTATTAGAGCCTGCTGTAACGCATGTCAATGTCATTTATTATGAACTTCTAAGCGGTATAATTTATTACCTCTCACTGATAATCAGCTGTCAATATATAATAATCAGTGATTTACTATAATAAATATAATCGTATTCAAGAAATATTGTATGTTAAGACGATGTAGAGTTGAGGTAGAGTCATTAAAATTACACATGATTACGTTTTAATATCGTCGGTTTGAACTCAAATGTATTATTTATTTTATATAATGTGTAAGCTGTGTAAGTAAACATGCAAAGTGAACAAGTTAATAACAATATTATTATACCCGTCTTGGCTTGGCTGCAACCCATAATGGCCCACTGCAGAGCACGAGTCTTTACTTAAAACTGAGGAGGCCCGGAGCATACTCCACCACGCTGCTCCAATGCGGATTGGTGACCCGTCTGCTTAATTATCTATATAAATATTATTAAAACGCAGTGGGTCGCCGTGGCGTACGTTTTTAAGAGTGTTCCCTCTACGTATCGCGATATTACATATATCATTGATTTCGTATGCAGTTTTTATGCGATGTTTTCGTATGCGATTTCGAATGTATGTTTCATCGCGATACGTGCAGTGGAACGCAGATGAGAGTCGTTAGAGTGAGAAGGTGATTTTCCCATATAAAATGTATGGGCGTCGGAAATGTTAATTTTTTTGGTGGTTGAATTTCGACAACTGGGCGATCCTAGTATCTATAAATATCATGATATAAATGAGTTATGTATAATATCACGAAGTTCCATTGGATAACTATAATATTCTTACCACAGCTAAAATTATATATTTATTATATTATATTATTATTATTGTGTTTGTTATAAGTTGCCTTAGTCTGTCAGTGTGTTTTATTATTTATTATTTTATTTCTTAGACAAGATTATATACACAATAGGAGGTGTTAAAATATGTCAAAGATTTTCTCATTAAAAACCCATGACCGGTCCACTAAATGAGAAACTCTCCTCAGTATGAGAAGTTTTGAGGGTTAAGGTTCACCATAGGAGACCTCAGACTTCATATGGCCTTTTTATGAGACGAGAAGATTTCGGGGAACGTTTCCTTAAGGCGGTTTTCTATTATTGCGTGACGACTGATAGTCGTTACCAGCCTTGAGATGTACACAAAAAAATTAACTTACAGGTGATTGATTGATAACCTCCTCCTTTTTGAAGTCAGATAAGAAAACAGTAGAAGAAACCAATTTTATGTTTTTATTGTAGGAATGAAGTACAGTACAGGGAGATGGTGTGCGACGGCTGGTGCACGAAAGGACACAAGAAAAGGTGAGTAAGAATAAGAAAAGTAGGTATTTCGTCCGAAATTTCGATTTGCAGTCCAGTAATTTTGTCAGCGGGACAGTGACGACATATTGTCGTGATAATAGGAACAGCTAGAGAGGACAATCGCCCAATGATACAGAAACAGTCGCGATATCGTGGGAACGCGCCCTCACGATGTTTCTATCACCCATAGAACAAGTTTTATTAAGTTGATTTAAATCTTTGAAACATCAGGGGCCTATGATTCGGACCCCTGAGCAACTGAATCTCGAATTCCCAAAAGTATTATCCTCACGGCTATCACCGTTTCTTTCTATACATACATGCGCATAGCAACAAATGTTAATAAGCGGACAACGACAACAATTGTTTACGCAGTCGACATTGCTTATGGGTTTTTATTTTCGGAACCGGCTTCTTAGTAAAAAGCAAGGTTCAATTACAAATGGAACCATAAACTTAACAAAGTTGTATGTATGTAAAAGGCATAAGCTAAGTTACGGTAGATGCGATCCGTCGGATCCTTTGTCTGGCAAGAAGGCAAGGATGCGTAGGCTGTACCCGAAATTGAGAATCGATCCAAATATGTACTTGAAGCTTGAAATCACAATCGCAGCTTTGAGATGAACTCTGCTAATAAACTCTAATAAACCTCTAATGCTAGTACGTTCCTACCAGGTTTGATAATATTTTGTATCAACAGAGTTTATGCTTCATTGCCAGCCATATAAACACATCCTTTTTTTCTCGCACCGTAACAATTAAACTATTTTAAAAGAAACAAAACCCGTCTGCACGAGCATTTAACTAAAAAGAAAAAACAAGCTCTAAATATGAAAATTTAAAAACGGATCGCAGATAGATATTTTTTTTTAAATTATTCAATTTAACGATTATCTTTAGTAAATTATATCAATTCAATAAACACTCATCTGTTTAATTTTAAAAAAGCGCTCTACGGTTTATGTCACTTATTTTATTCAATACCAACCGACGTCTTCAAAGATCAAAAATCAGATGAATGCGATACCAATCGCTTTGCTTTGCGTTACGCAATTAACCTGCTGCACATATTCAGTCAGGGTCACTGCGAACGCGCTAAGTTAGTTTATATCGTACAACCAATGATAACTCTGTCATAATATAATCTAATCTCTAAATAAAGCATTGACTTCTAAGTCAACCTGAATTCCACTTATGCTTCCAATGCTACATTATTCAAGTCATTACTGTCATTCATGAATAGATAATCATGAATGAAAAATAAATTTACTGTACCGCGTATTACTCAAATCCGGATGCAGGGGCTAAAAACAGAATGTAGATCAATACTTAAAGATAATTTACTGTACTTTTTAACCAGTTCGCCGAAATTTTAGTCTACAATGAATGTTCAATTTCAATCTTTTGTTTCCGTTCTTATGTTTTTGTTGAATTATGCCACAAAATATTTTTGAAGTTTTAACTTTTGCAAACCATTATTACAGAAAAAAAAAAAATTGCATTTCGTTCTTGTTCTGTTATCATTAACAACGAAAGGCGGATATTATGATTTTTGTTAGGAAAATCCGAGTAAGATTAAGCTGATACGTGATTTCAGTGAAGTACGAGTCATTTCGGAATCCCGCTGTTCCGCGGGTGTTGCTAAACGCAATGAACTGACTAACCTAGTAAAGAATAATAAAGTGATTGCAAATTTAATTAATTTAATTTTCATTCAATAAATAAATAAACGTTTACACACGCACACCCCCACACTAGGATTCTTTGTGTTGCGGGTGGCGGACACATACAGAAAACAACACAATTAAACACACCCAAGACCCAAGTTCAAACATTTATCTGTCAAATAAATGTTTGCCCCGACCGGGGATCGAACCCGGGACCCGCAGTTCGTCAGTCACGGTCACTAATCAACGCCTCAGTGATTCGTCGACGGAAATGACAGTTATGCAACAATTTCGTGTACGTAAATAGTAAGATGGCTATAGTGAACGCACTCGAAAATAATCAACGTAAGCGCCAAACATCATTTAATTTTTTTTTCACAATACTATTTGGCGGATCAAAAGACATTATGGATTTTATAGAAATGTATACTAGGTACGTTTTAAAAATAATTCCGTGACCTAATTCGTAAAAATAAAGTAGTGGCACATAAAGTAGAATATAATTATAGTCTACTGTATATGTTTTTTCTCTCGAGTACTTTTCAAGTAATCGTGTTTTATTTTTTAAGGATATAGATCATATTTATAATCAAATTTGTATGTTCAAACATACAAATGAAGGAAAATTTGTGGAATAGAAAATACACTAAAAACCGCTGTATTGTATCACCTTAAATAGATGAGATATAATTACAATTATTTTCATCGATCGCCATACCAAGCCACAGGTAGTTTCCACTGTTATAAAAGGATTTAAAAGATTTAAAGATTTATTTCTAAGCAAAAACAGATTTACAATTGATATTGTCGTAAACAGCGGCAATAGT
>DWLO01001415.1:0-15072 GCA_018245335.1 Dalla quadristriga
TCCTTTTACGGTCCTATTCGAGGTTTGTCACAGATGTCATGGGCGGCAGCGGATGGGTGGAGCTGCATGCCCGTTTGTTATCTTAAAACAATAAAAAAAAAAAAACCCTAGATCATAGATAGATAGAATACTCTTTATTGTACACACAAAGTAATTACAGCTACAATTACAGATCATATAGGTTCAGTAAGTATTATTTTTATAAAGCCGATGACTAGGATAGTTATTGTCTATCGTGACATAATAAGGTGCCAACAGGGAATTGGTCAGTGACTTCTAGATCAGTGACGAATTGCATGTTATCTACAATATATTATTTTTCTCTTTCTGTTGCGACTTTTCTCAAGTATGTGTAATTACATATTGATGAAAAAGTTTTGATTGATTTATTGATATTAATTAAAAATACTTTGTTATAATTATAAACTGTGTTGCAATAAGTATATGTATATTTGTTCCCAATAAAGTATATTGAATAGAAATTTAGGCCCGTTGTCGGCTCGTTCATAAATACCATATAGGTCCCAACGAGATTTGAACTCGGATCGCTGGATTCAAAGTCCAGAGTACTAACCATTACACCATAGGACCTGTATGAAATCTTTCATGAAATACATGTTAACCCGACTCATGCTTGTTTCGGCTTACCGTAGGGCTGGCATCTGTTTGCTCTAAAAATTTGTATCACGATTCAGCGAGGCAATGCTGCCAGCGTTCTAGGCACATGGTTGTGGTTTAGATGGTATATTTAATTTGTAATTTAAATCATAAAAAAAAATTTGCTACTAACGGTCGTATTAATAATCTGTATAATGGTTTTATCTTTATTTACATTCGATTCTAAATTCAAGTTGACCGCTAATCCGCACTAGCTAGTACAGCACTTTACTTCGGAATTAATATAGTTCAATATCTAATTCTATTTCTAGAGTACGCCCAAGGTCTTTTCAGTTGTAAGGACGCCCGTGGCTGCCGCTATTGAGTAAGAGTCATTGGAAATAGCTCCATAGGTTCAGGAATGCGCGCGCATCGATTCAGGAAGCGTGACCGTGACATGTAACTGGGTCATCCGACACAGGACCCGGCGCTTTTGAGCGCAGAGACCTTCGGGCGGCGTAAGAACTTCGAACACTCAAGTTAGCCACTAACTCCCACATCCATCGTCCATCCTTCAGCCTTTCGAGGTCTACAGCTGAACATAGGCCTCTCCTAATCGACGCCAGATCGACCGGTCTTATGCCCTCTGAAACGAAACAAAAAAAAAATGTAAAAATAAACCCCACCACCAAACCGCAATAGGACGTCGTGGTGGAGTATTCTCTATGCCTGGTAGACCCTTGCAGTCAGCCGCTAAAGTCAATATGTTACTAGTAGTCAGTAAGTAATAAGCGCGTAAGCAGACGGTACCGGATATTAACAATAGATAGTATTCGTAACGCCTTGTCAGAACCCTTCAAATGGCCTAAGAACTTTCAAGACTCAACCACTAACCCCCGACTAAACTATAATAATAATAAATAATAAATAAAATGTTTTATTGCGGGTAACATGACTCATATTTGTTAGTATTACATACTTATTACCTTTGTTCAGTGGAGTGCACAGAACTATGTCTGTGGTGTGTGTGTATGGACTATGCTCCAGGCTCGGTAGACCCTTGCAGTGAGCCGTTCATGGTTAAGTCAATGAAAACATTTTCATAGGTTTCCAAATGCGCGCGCATCGATTCAGAAAGGGTGACCGTGACATGTAGTTGGGTCATCCGGATCCCAGATCCAGCGCTCTTGACTCGTTCGTAATGCATGTTTATTACGTGTCCTTTGTTATCCTGCATATTACGGAGTTTTAAGAAAATAAAGTCGAGGAGACTCTTAATTATCTAGGTTATGTATAAGGAGGTATAAGGACAAGTTGAATTGAAATGAAATGAAATGATTTATTTAATCAACCTTATTTAACATAAATCTCAGGGCACTAGCTCCCACACTAGGATTCCCTGTGTTGTGGGAAGCTAGGATTCGCCCTCTAGTATAAGTAAATATATTATATATTTTGAATTGCAAACAATACTTTACTTGCAGCATTTAATACAAAACAAATTTATTTATGGTATTAAATTACCCGTTATGACTATGAAATTAAACCAACGACATTCGGAAATATTTTGAATGATTTTATGTAAAGAATTTAAAAACATGTGGCGGGATATCAGTCATTTGCAACAGTCGCATGAAACCAAAATTTAATTATATCAAATTGTTTTTAGGTCACTATAAAAAGTGGATTACATTTTTGCTTTAAATTTTGTTACCCGATAAATACCTTTTATCGTGACTATAGTTCTGCAATAGGTATTTTAATTGACGGGTTGATGCCTGCGTTGTGACTCGCGTTGTTTTGGGGTTTTAACGACATACTTTTTTATGGGATTAAAATAGCAAACGCGCATGCAGTCCCACCATTTGCTGCTGCCCATGGACATCTGTGACGAACCTAAAACAGAACTGTATCAAGTGATTGTAATAGTAATATTCCAGTTAGTAATTGTTACTACTTAAGTATAAGTTCCATTTCCATACTTTGCTACCCCTGAGGTCTGAGTTTGTCGCCCCTTGTCTACTTACGAGTAAGTGTAACCGGCAACAAATAACTTTCCGACCGGGACACAAAGGCTTAAAAACAGTTATTACACCGCAGAAATGGTCGTAGCGATGTTATCTCGCTGGGTGAACCGTATACAGGTTCTACTGTACACACCTAGGGGTTGGATATAAAAAAACAAAATTCTGAGCGCAAGGCTCGGATTCTAACACCACCAGCAGTGGCTTCGAGGACTTTCATACAAATTTATTGCATCGCACTAAAGCCACAACGCCTAAGAATTTCATGTTATAAAAATCATGTGACGACGAAGTTTGCGACGACTGCAAATTTTATTTTTTAAAAGCCTTTGTCGTTTTCTATGTATCAAGTTCTCTCCACCAATCTGCACTGGATCAGCGTGGTGGAGTACGCTCAAGTCCTCCTCGTTTGTGAGGACCCGTGCTCTGCAGTGGGCCACTATGAGTTGCAGCCAAGCTTCTTCACAACATATTCACAACTAATATCATAAGAATCCGTTCCTACTGTACTTTTTCCTTGTTTGGAGTAACAAACACCCATGCGTCCATATACGATTTCGGGTAGATATTACAAGTAGTTGACCGCGAATTCGTCCGCGTTAAATTTATGATGTTTTCTTGGGATCTGTATATTTATTCGGGATCAAAAGTATCCAATGACCATCAGATTTTTATGACTCAATCTACCTCTCTATCAAATTCTATGAATATCGGTAGTATGGTTCAGCCGTGAAGGCGTATAAACAAACAAACTTTCGCATTTCGCATTACGAAGATAAGATTAATACTTAGTGTAGGATTCCATGGAGTCAAATATTTGTAAGGCTAAGTACTCATCAAATCTATGTGTCGCCCCAAATCCAGACCCACGGCAGTGTTGACACCAAGTTCGGGAAAGAAAGGGCGACGCAGCAGCAGTGTGTAGATTTACATGAACTATCCGAGCTCCTTTCGCCACCCATATATCTCAAAATCTATTAGAACTACTCCCTTGCAATTTTGCATGTACAATGTATCGATATTTATTTCCTGCCATAGTGCAGTGCAGGAATTTTCGAAGTCCCCGTCCACCCACCAGTGGGTGAGCCGGTGGATAGATGAGTCATGCACCTATTAAAGGTTAATGCAGCATTGAATGCAGTTAGTTTCTAGCACTTAGTATTAAAATCAAAAATCGTTCGAAGAACATTTTTTTTTTAACTATTGATGTTCGTTGTACATGCCTATAACTATTAGAGGAAATTCTATGGATCTTGGCATCCGTTAGATTTCAACTCTTTTATTAGTGACGCTACCACCCCGAATATCGTTTATATAGAACTTGGCCGCTTTTTTACATTGATGTTTTTGTTGGGATCCAATTTACCATAAATGACCATTTTATGATTCATTATAATGCTTCATCATCTTATGACGTAAGACATTTATTAATATGACCTTAATCAACGTCCTGTTTATGATACTGTTTTTATTATGGCTAAATCCTATACCGAATAAATAGGGATGTTGACGGTAGAGTCAAATGAGATACTTTTTATCAATTTTGGTGTCAAAACGTAATAGCATTATACAATGTATATGAATATTGCTTTATGGCGTCATAAGTAGATATGGTCAACTAACTAAACATTTATTGATCTTAAACTAATAAAAATATATCTCACTAATGATGGAAAAATAAAATAGTTTTTCCAAACTTGTTCTGTGAGGTCTTTTATAGGAATGATGTATTGCAATTAAACAACAACATCCCAATTCATAAGGTTCTTTATCCCGCCCGTTCCTTGGTTCAAGAAATACAGGTAATGTCTATATTATTGAGTTAAGTGTATGTTTGCTATTAGTTAAACAGAGCATCGTTCACGGTCAAGGGTAGTTTATGACTTAAGTTTGTAAGCTCATTCTAGTAGTTAGAAGCGTCGACCGCCAATCGATTTCTCCATAATATATTATTATAGTTACGACTTAACACACAGACCATTGGAAATTCAAGGCACATTTAACCAAGTTACGGTTGGGAACTCCTCGAATTTGCGAGCTTTCTGCGTTCTAATTGGTTACTGTTTCTTAATGTTATAGTTATGTATAACACTTATACTTATGTATATATTAACCCATATCACGCACTGTAGGCGTACAAAGATGACGAATAATATACGTCCGTAAAAATTGTTCATATAAATCGAAATAGTATTCCATCTCTGTTGCGATTCATACAATTTGCATGGGAAACAACAGGCTAGCTAGCAGAAAGGTTCCGGCTTCCGACTCTATAAAAATAATATAACTACTTAACTACGTTGTTATAAATATAAAGATTATGTTTAAACGACATAAACGGATCAGTCAACTTCGTTTATACGCAATGTATACATATACCAGATGCACGACGGGCGTTGGCACCGCTCGGTAATTCCTGAGGAAGGCTCTCGTTTTGCCCCGAAATTAGTCGGGTGATCCTGATAAATCAACGTGAGTATAGCCGCGTACCCTCTTATCATATTTAATTACACGTATAATTAAGGTCAATGATGAAATGGAATATGATATTTATATAACACCTAAACACAATAAACCGTTTTTAGGATTTTCCTTTTTCACAGCCTGGTGGAGTATTCTCAAGGCTTCGAGGCCTCCAGTGCCCTGCAATGGATCGCAACAGGGTTGGTGAACACCGAGTGACAGTAATCAAAATAACCTCTTCCTTTTTTGAAGTCGGTTAATAAAAACCGGTACCGAATACTGAATGTGCCTTCCAAAGCTCACAGGCGTTTATAACATTTTGCCTGCTGCGTACGGAGCACAAAGCTACAAAGGTGTAAAGAGGACTTTTGTGCGTTTCAGCGTTTATTTAAAAACTATATCCGAACAGTTTTAAAACAGACATGACAAAGGCAGGTTTCTTTACGGGCGGCTGGCTATTCAACAATTACGTACAGTGCGCTGTTGGAACGAAAAATGGTTTTTATTCATTGTACCCTTATTGATTGAACTAAATTATAATCAACTGCGCGTTTCCCGCGGCATCGCCTGCATCTATCCAACAGGAACCGTGTGTTATTCGTCCGTTAAATTGTCTTTTGGTCAAGTTAATCCATTGGTGAAAGAAAGATAAACCAACAAACAAACTTTAGCATTTAAAATATTGTTAAAGATAAGCAACTTGTTAATTAATAATTTTAATAGACGCCTCATGGCTTAGCGGCTTATTCCAGTCTTAAAGGATTAACTTACGCAATCCACTGGACGTTGAACTGGTAGTAGCAAAATTTCATGTGCATTCCCAGGACACTGTGGACTTGTTTCCTCCGTTGTCTCCCTTGAAGGCAAACAGATGAGGTGGGGATACATTTCGCTTCTTGACGTCTGTGCCATCATTAAAATCTTAATACTTACGTTTGTAGGTAAAGAAGTAGAACCTGTGCGCAGTTTTCTCGGTTCGCCGCTCTTTTGCCACCGGCATTTCTACCCTGAAGCATTCAAAGTTCATGTTTGTAGGCGGTAGATCCAGCAGGCGGTTGTTTCCGTGAAGATCGAAGTGAAGAAATCTTTGCCAACTAAAAAGGGTTGAAAGTAGTTCTTGGAATCTCGACCTTATTGACATTTTCCGGGGGTGAGAAGGCACTTATAAAATCTCTTTGGGGACGACGGGGAAGACCACAAAGCCACGAAAGCACTTGGTCCCGAGACGGCTGTTAACATTAGATAACAGTCTTTAAGACTTGATGGAGGTCTGAAGGTGACCGTAGGATTTCAGGACGTAAATTTTGGAATTTTTGTGATCCTGCGTAACCAGAGCCCATAATTGCATATAAATTAATATAATATATACAAAAAATTTCATAAAATTTACATTTAATTTACCTAAAATTTGCATGAAATTGGAAATTAGGTAATAATAGTAATTATAAAATTGAATTGAAATTTGCAAAAAAATTTGCAAAGTTACTATTAATATTGTTTTTTTAGTTAAGTGCACTACGTTTTTAAGTTTTACTAAGTTGTACAATCGTATTTGTAGGCACGGGAATGCGTCGTGTGGTTATAACCACTTCACTGTACAGCCATTTCCTCGTCACATCTTGTCAACTAAAATACAAATAGGTATCTTTTATTGTTCATAAAAAAAGGAGAAAGACACTAAAACGGTTGTACATCGTAAACAGTAAATGCTGAATAAAAAAGTACTTATACACTTTTTATATCCGTATGAGTTATAACAGTGTAAAAGAATAACATTCTGAGACTATTTGACAGATTAAAAAAACACTAAAAGTATAATAAAGAAAAGAAAACTAGTATTATTTTATAACTAGAAAAAAACAAACAAACATTCTGAGAGACATACATACATACCCCTACAGATTTTTCACTCCAGTCGTTTGGAAAACAATCCTGTTTTGTTCGTCGGTTATTACTAAAGGTTAATGTCCCGTTTGAAAACACCAAACAGAATCTTTAGAGTGGTGTTTTAAAAATATTTTTTTGCAGTTCTTTTACTATAATTTCCTGCACCGAATAGGTAGTCGTCGTGTGCATAAAAGTGCAAACTCCGTGCACTAATCGGAGTGGAAACCGACCGTGAACAAACCGCAACTTGAAAAAGCTTGTTACTATAATAGTTACTGCTAAGTATTTTGTTTGACAAAACTTTCTTTTTTATATACCTACCTAGACTTTATTGCCTACGAGAAACGAGAACCCACGTGAAATTCTATTATCAATCCTACAGGAAACGACAATTTTCGGGCTTATGTCACTTTTCATCCAATAAACAACGACGAATATAAGTATTGGAGAAATTTGCCTGATTTGAGTGTTGTGTAGGCACAATTCGGAATGTGTAGATTAATCTATAAAGCGTTTAGCCAACTCACTATAACGTAAACCTAAGTAAGAAATTTTTATTCCGTTGCCATGCTAGCTCAAGTTTTTCCCTATCAAAAAAGGTTTTTATTAATAAAAGATTTTTATTAGCGTGTGCAAAATATTCGGGCAGAAAGGTAGCCTTACTTTGGAAGCAACATGGATTTTCATGTAAATGTGAGTTTTTTTAACAAAACCACTTTGTTTTGTTATTTAGTCGAAGTATACAACAACATTTTAATTATAAAGTTTCGGGCATGATATTTATGACTTCGTGGAATATAAAAGGCACATCTACTGTTTAACCAGAGCTAGTTGATTATACATTTGGACATTGTAACAATCGCATTCCATACAGAGGCAGTTTTAAACATCTAATACGAGTTTATTTGTCGCAAAAAGAGGTCCCCTTCAGGCGACTCCTTTGATGTTGCTAGTGTTCATAGGTGACCACTTACCATCAGGTGGCCCGTCTGCTTGTTCGTTGAGCTACAATATAGTTAAAAAAAATTACAGCAACGATGGAAACCATCTCAAGTCAATTTTGGTTAAATGCTAAATTGAACTATGTGGACGTTATAACGTTGTTTTAAAATACTGTAAAGTTCTAGCATTAAGTCCGCCTTCGTTTGTGTACTTTGTTGTGTGGTACCTACCTACTAAGTAAAATGTTACTTTAGATAAAACTACTTTAAAACAATCCGCGACCGAAGCGTGCTTTAGTAAATAATGCATGAAAGCATATACCTTGTTCGCGGGTTGTTGCGAAGTATTTTACCATAACTTTATCTTGAAAAAATATATGTATCTTGATATATAATGATAATTTCACAACTACACCGAGGAGGTCAGCCATTTTTTTAAATAAAACATAGGTTTGTTTTTACAACAAAACTTAGTTGTTGTATTTGTAATGCAAAAGGTGCCCAATGGACCCAATTGATGGCCGAGGTATTTCTGGATGGCTATAATTAGGATTAATAATAGATGAGGCAATCTTTGTTCTAATAAAGGTGTATTGACGACATAACCATGTGAAGAGAGAGGATCGATAGGGATGGATGTGTAGAACATATAAATAGGATAAAAATAAACGCAAAGGAAGATTAGTGCAAGATACTACTTATTTCTTATGAAATTTGTTCAAGTAGACAAGAGAAAAGAGATAAGTATCGTAGGCTGCCGTCGACCAATTGCAGTCACGTGTGTACGAGCTCTAACATTTGGACTTTGAATGCATAAGGGTCTAAATGGGTGCGTAAAACTTAGAAGCTAATATGGTCTAAGGCGTAAAACTTCCAATTCCAACTTCGTATCTAGTACAATTATCGTCCCTTGGTTTATGAGCTTATATTAAAATTGTTTGAATATATAATATAAAATTGTACCTAATTGTCCCAGGCATGCCTTATTATTACAATCAAAACATGAAAGCGATCAATCCATCAACTACTGCGGTATTTTGATTAAATTCCTTCCCTCCTCCACCCATAACTCCCGTGTCTGAGCCTAGTTTGAGATAAACTGACAAATTAAATATCACCAAACAGACCTTTATAGAATGTATGTATAAATAAAAAAAAAAACTTTAATAATTTAACTTTAGGAAGGACTTGTCGACCAAGCACATTCTTGTTTCTGGTGACAGGAGGGCTGGCAGCGTTCTAGGGGCCATGCCATATTGGGAAATTTTTAGATGACATTTTTAATTTGTAAATATATTGAGTAAAAATATTTACGTTTATATTTGTTTTTTTTACTATCTAAAAATTCATTCTAGTAATTCATTATTAAAACTTAGAAAGTCTACTTCTAAACATTAATAAAACTCTACTATTGTGAAAACTCTACGAATATGATTGTTGTCATTGTCAGCTTTATTTTAATGTAGCTTGAAGCCTATAACTTAGTTACAAGAAGTGAACTACCTATGTTAAAATGTACCGTAAATCTGCACAATAAAAAGTTTTTTTATACTTACTTATTCCACATACGAGTAACTTTTTACATACTTACTACTTAATTAAGTTTATTATAATACCTATAAAACAAAGAAGTGATTCTTTCGCCAGAAATATTATCAACGAACGAAATCACGAAATTATAAACGGAGCGAGTAATTAAAATAAAAAAACCACTCGTAGGGCTCTGATTAAAGTTTCTGAGAAAGAAAATAGGTATGACTCAACCTGGCCCCTTATTCTGTACTTGTGCTTAGAGTCGTGACGAGGGCGCGTTACAATATGTCGCTTTATCTGCGTGGAATCGTCTTCTAATGAGCACGATGCCACGCAGATAACGCGAGATATCATATTTCGTAACACGCCCGCGTTACGAGTCAAAACAAAAATACAGAATAAAGCTCCTGTATATGGATGGGTATTTAGGAAGATTGTACTTATCTGATTGTTTTTCCTCGTTTTCTGTGTTCTACATCTCCAAAACAAAATTTTTTGTGATTTTGGTAAACGGTGATAAGTCTTTTTTTATATCATTAGAATAGGCGAACGAGCATGTAGTCCCCCCATCGACTGCCGGCGATGAAAATCTGTGGCGAACCTCGAGTAGGATTTCATAAGTCAGTCCTGTTAGTATTGAGTGTTAATAAGAAAATTAGTTGGATAGTACTCGCTAGTGATAGGACTGTTGACTGTCTGTGGGACTTGTTGTAAGTTAGTCCTATTAGTAAATATTAGAAATCGTTTAGTTAGTCATCGTTAGTATTTTTCTTAATCAATGTGGACACAACATTGATTAAGAAAAATAGCACAAACCACAAGGACTGAGTTGGACGCCTTGTTCATAAGTGCACCCGGAAACCACACCTTTCCGTCCACACCTAAACAATTATTCCGCGGCAGAATGGGTGTGGCGGTGGTACCGCCCTGGGCAAACCGTATACAGGTTCTTCCAAAGTCTACCGAGAGTCACACCTTAGTATATTGTTTTACTGAGCTATTTGGGTTTCGGTTAGTTTTGTTGGATTTTTGTATTAAAATCCTCTTTGTAAAATAAATATAATTGATTAAAATGCTATTGCATATGCATACCTAGTAATTAACATTTCAAAGCGGAATGCCCATTCAGTATGGGACTTCGGCCTTTGCGGTGACAAATAATTTGGTGTCGCGATGATGTAGGACAATGTAGGTACCTACCTATTATGTTTAATTTGGAGCAAAAAACATATTTTAATCACGAAATTTTTGGATTCATAATAACTGAGGTTATAAAGTGCCTATATACGACGCGGCGTGTTTAACTTTGAATCCTGCGTTTTTCCGCTGTCTTCTTCATGTCGTCAGTCAAGCTGAACATCTATTTTTGAATCGCCCGTTAGAAATTGTATCATCGCATGCGACTTATGTCATAGTCGACTTCCAAGTAGCTTGACGACTGATCGACCATTTGATAAATTACTTTTAAATAATAAATTAAATTGACCAATGGACACTTACCTATGCATAGAATAAAGGTATATGTGATTATGAAACTAAAACACTTTTATTGTATTTCTGTCTCTAGATAGACCACTAGATTATACTAGTAAAATCAAAAGTTATGTAATTACGAAGATAGCAGCCGAATAATGGTACATGTGGTCTATCTATAGACAGAAATACAATAAAAGTGTTTTGGTTTCACAATCACATACCTTTATTCTATGCATAGGTCGATTAATAATACTTAAACGCCCAAAACCCGAGCACAATTTTATCTGCCAAATAAATGTCTGCGGACGGGGAACGAAGCCGATTTGTCATTCAGGGTCACTGACCAACGTGCCACGCAGTCGTGAAATTGCAATGAAAGTCGAAGCATACACTTTAAAAAAGTTTTTTAAAAGAAAGACCAATGAGCAATCGGACAGTATTACAAAATATTTATAACTTCATTTAAAAAGAGTACTTTGTCGATCAAACATCACGAACGACGAACGGAGGCAGACGCTTTACGTCATACAAATGCAAAACAGTCCTTATTCAGAATAGGTCCTTCATTTTTATACTACGCGAAGAAAGACAGCAGAATTTATACTTAATTATAATTACATTTGACGGCGGTGTGGTAGAGGTGTAATCGATGCATTTTAATTAGTTTTTTTGTTGGATTTGAGTAGCGATTCATGCAGTCATGCAATATGATAGAGGTTCAAACTGTGGTCAAACTTATAGTCGTAATTAAAGCGACGAGATTTAACATTACGACGATGTTTGTTCGTCAGTAAATATGCATGTATTTTTTATATTTTTTAAAGTATAAGTAGGTACATCATTATAGAATAGTAAAAAATATACACCATTTTTTTTTGTGACTAAGATAACAAAAGAGCCTGCAGCTCCACCACCCATCCGCTGCCACCCATGACATCTGTGACAAACCTCAAATAGGGCCGTAAAAGGAACTGGGAATGTTAGTCGAGTTAGTATGAGATGTTAATAGGAATGTTAGTTGGTCAGTATTCGTGAGTAGGTATAAGGACTATGGGAGAAAGATGTAAGTGACTGTAAGTCCTGTTAGTCGGTTTGAGTGATAGTCCGATTAGTAGTGGTAAGTTTTAGTCCTGTTCGAAGCTTATCACAGATGCGTTGCTACCCTTAAGGAAAGGTCGCCTCTTGAATGTGTTAATGTTGGAAATGTTTTAAATGAATTTAAAAAAATACTTTAAAATTACTTTCCACAACACTACACACTTTTCCTCAACCGCCAAAAAAGGAACAAAAGAACGTCGCTAACAAAAAAGCGTCTTTTACAACCTTACAGTATCTGACTCACAAAGGCCCGAACATGGTAAAAAGAATCGGTGCCACTTTAAACAGAAGCCACAGACAATAACAGAAACGCAAGTCATCGCGACTGACGACCGACCATTGGTCCGGCTTAGACGTTTGACAGCCAATCACGGCGGTGATTTTGAAATTCGAAAGTCATCTTCCCTAACGTGATGACGCTGCGGTTTTGGTACATTATGTCCCACAGAGTATATAGATGAAGATTCTTACATAATGTAGACATGACTTGTGTATGTACTTACGCGACCGATTTCAAAAACTACCCCTAAGCCTAAGATCCTAAAAAGCATAGAACTGTAATATCTATGCTTGCCCACAACACGCCTACAATGTAAAAGGATGTCAGCTGTAGCAGTCGTCTTTAGTTCGCATGACAGGAGTCTTTCTACGCATCCGCACTGTCGACAGGCGAATGACGTGGGGGCCTACGGGTCTCTAGGTATCCCTTATTACCCGGGCAGATATTTAGTTCGCATCTACGCGTGCTTCAAGCGTGGCGTCTGTCATTGCCGCGAATAATATTATTTCGCAATTTCATAATGACTTGACGTATCAAGAAATTGCATAAATAATTACCTACACTAAGACCAAAAAACACTGTTTATTTCTCTCCCTTATTCGTCTAAGCCACAAGAAAATTTGTATTAAGTTTGAAAAAGAGTCACACGTTCTATCATGGTGTAGAACCGATTTGATGGGTTGTCGGATGATTAAAAAATCGAAACCATTATTTTGTTCATTATAATTATATAATACAATACAATTTAAATAAAAAAAAAAGCGCATATGTGACAAGCTTCGATTATGACAAATACTTACTTACGATTACTAACATTTCATAACAGTCCTTACTCCCACAGTCCTAATACCTACTAAGGAATATTTAATAACTTATATTCGTATTGACACCTAATACTAACAGGATTTACTAACTTACTTCTACTTACAAGTCCCTCGCACTGTTCGATTCGATATTTGTCCATGGGCAGTGATTGGTGGGACTGCTCGTTTGCTATTCACATAACATTAAAAAAAAAACAATTTGTCCTCAATTATCCTCAAAATTTTCTGGAATTGATTAAATACGGTAAGTGTGACAATAAAATAAAATATAAAAGCTTGTTTAAAATTCGCTTATCGTAACGTGTACGACGAGTTTAGTGCTGTCCCGATCGACCGATATCCCGACCAGTCGGGCAGGTGGCGGCCTCGTTAGACATCCCTACGTCACACCGGATTAACGGTAACATGCCCTTCGCGTTCAAGTAGCAGGTGGTAGAACCTGTGTACATGTCGCCGCAACAATGCCACACCAACGCGTATCAGTCGTATTTGTATTCAGGAACTCATGCTTTTCTTACGTGATTTTTTATCGTGATAATACAATTGTGATTATTTATAGTGACTGTGTGTGTTCTCTTTTCTCTCCTTCTTCCTCTTTTTGTGCTTATCTCTTTACCTTTTTCATAACTTGTGGGGGGCTTGATGGAATGTGCTCGGAACGAAAGATAAAGGCAGAATATAATGTGTCAAAGTGGAAAGTATGAAGTAGGATTCTGTAACAGCATTTTGGCTGCCCCACTGTCAGAGCCAAAATTCTGTTAAAACTTAACAATTCCATAATTTTGGATGTGTAAAAGTATACTTTAATAACACGATATTTTTTCTGTACGGGGTGACATAGTCACATTGTGACAAAAGCACTTCAATAAAGATTTAAAAAAAAAACTTCTGGTTATATTTAATTACCTACTACTTTTTAAATTTCGTGTACTCTTAGTTTTTTAATAAACCCTTACACAGTCACAACCCCGGCGCTAGCGCTCCGTTTGTTGTGGGTAGCGGACACAGAAAAAAACACAAGTTAACGCCCAAGACCCGAGTGCAAACTTTTATCTGCCAAATAATTGTCTGCCCCGGTAGGGATCGAACCCGGAATCCACGGTTCGTCAGACAGGGTCACCGACCAACGCGCCACCAAGGCGTCAACCTTTAAAATTACAGTTTTGTCATTATAGGAGACTTAAATTGGATCACCCTTTATAAATTGTATATCACCTTTGCAAAGTTACAATACAATACAAAATTCCTTTATTGCACACGAGACACAGAAGTGTATTCACAAAGTAAAGTTAGTACAATTGGCGGTCTTATCACTAAGTTATTGTGACTGGAAGCCAAACTAATACTAAAAACTTTATTAACGACACTGCTTCCTAAGGTACCTAAGGCGTATTTTCCTTAGCCGTGTCGAAATTTGCATAAAACATTGTAACAGTAACCAGCGTGTCTGGCATGGGAAAAAACCTATCTTTCATGGTGTTAATATATTTCTGTTCGAGTTTTTACGGAATAATGTGGCATTGTCTTAGTCGCCGTTGACAACGTATTTTGCGCAATTGCATAACCCAAGTAAATGAATGAATTATATATTTAATGTAACAGATTATAATATTGCCGCTGTTTACCACAATATCAATTGTAAAACTGTTTTTGCTTTGAAATAGATATTGTATAACTGTTTTTGGTTTGAAATAGATCTTTGAATCTCCTTTTGGTTTTTTTAATAAATGAGCTATATGCACGTTTTATTTCAATCACTGTTTACATCGTTATAGAATATTAAAAAGTATAAGTAATGATGGAAATATTTCAATTTCCAACATTTTATTTTATATTTCAGTTGGAAAGACGACCCGGTCAGTGTCTGATGAGCCGTGGGTCCCGGGTTTGATCCTCGACTGGGCAGACATTTATTTAGCAGATACCTCACAATCCTAGAGCGGGGGGGG
>DWLO01001416.1:0-15071 GCA_018245335.1 Dalla quadristriga
TAGTAGTGACAGTTAAAACGATAGCTATCAAACTAGGGGTTCTATGATGCGGTTATTCTAATAACACGGATTTGAAATACGCATGGGAAAATATTTTCTTTAGTGCTGAAGGAACAATGGGTATTTACCGCAATAGTTGCGGTAACAAAGCTCCTTTTCAAACAGTCATCTAACCGCAACTGTAAATATCAAGTTATTTGTCTCGTCATGCAGTAGGATTTATTTATTTCATCTTTATCACAACCATTTGTGTGCTTGTGTTTGTGTGTCTATAACTCTCAAAAGGGATTTATTTTTGGCTAATAAATAATTAGACCCTAATGGGGTAGAGTAGAAAGTATGAAAGATTGTATGGAAAAAGGACTTTAAATCGGTCGAAGCCGCGGGCAAAGTGGTATTCGTATATTATTATCTTTCTAAAACTGACAATTGATTATAAGGGACTTAAAAACATAGGTACACTAATGCGCTGTATTAGAACTATTTTAAAGTCGCTTAATAATTTAAAAAATAACAGGGACTTCGACCCAGCAGAAACTGTAAAGGAGAAAATGACAAAGATATTCGAGGTAAAGGGAGTTAAAGGACTGAGGAAGTTAATGAAGGAAATCGCAATTACTGCTTCCACCGGTAAACATGACAACGAGCTTATTGGAACATCAAATATACCTCTGAAGGTAGGTTTGAGTACTTTTGTAATTCTAGAAAAAACGCATTAGTTTGAAAAGGAATTTAGTCTGCAAGATTTCGTCCTTTTATCAGAGATCGCGATAGTTAACGTGAAACGATAATATAAGATATTTTTACCAGAGCCGTTTGATGTTTGCGGTTTCAATAATTTTTATCAGTTGTCCATTTGTAATTACATATTTATGTGGTAGTCAGTGTGAGGTCTGCCAATCTGAATTTTATCGTCAGGGTAGATGGCCTTAAATTGTTTTACATGATCGCTCGTCGTAGTCGTCGAAAGCGCGGCCTAGATAGTCTATTCTAAAAAGGGGCTGTCCCTCGCAAAGTAACGGGCTAGTGATGATTAATAGGACTTTGAACCAAAAAGTTGATTGCACGTGACCGTGTTCTTGGCTATTCCAGTCAATACCCGCAGGCGGGATGACGATGTGGTTCAATCTGAGCAAGAAGAGCAAGTTGCGGCGCCAAGGCGTGGTGAAAGTGCGACTCAACTTCTCCTCCGAGAAGAACTCCCAGGTGGCCGCTCAGGAACATCGGCATTTATTGAGGATACTATTGCTTCACGAACTTGAGAGCTCTAAGGTAGGATAAAATAATAGCTAAGATATAACATTACCATAATAATATAAAATACCAACGATGGATAACCGACTTCTAAAAAACGAGGTGGTTCTCAAATAATTTGTAATTTTTTGTATTATACCACACATTTAGTCATAGTACCCAACATTCATACGATACGTAGTAGACCCAACTTTTAAAGTACCTATTGACACGTTGGTCTATCTTCTTTCTGAAATAACGAAAGGCGTAATGTTATTTAAGATCCAGGAGATCCATAATCATTTCTGCAGAGCTCTTGTACTACTTACTGATTGAAACTTCACAGTATAAAACATCCACTGGTAATGAATACAGCAGTAGCACTGCCTCGGTAGAAGCGTATACGTACAAGTCTTCCACCTGGAAACATTTCACGTACCTGCCCGGTGGTAGCGTATACCAGTCTACGCTACCACCTGGACAAATGTACGTATCATTCCGATGAAAGCGTATACATATAAACTTGGAAAAAATCCACTTAATAATTTCAGGTAGCACCATACTGGTGGTGCGGCAACTTCAGCGCGCCCGCGGAAGCCGTGCTGACGCAACACGCGGCGCAGAGTGGCCTCAGCCAGCTGGATAACCACCTGACGCAGTGGATCGTGTTCTGTGCCGTCACCACCGACCACCCTCTCAGCTTCGCGCTCTTCAACGGTCTGCTCGAGAAGATTTCCAAGCCACTTCAGTCTGGTATGTGATCTCTAGAAGAGTACTATCTATTCACAGTTCTCTAGGAACTATCAAACCTGGGCAAAGTAATTATTAAATGAATTCACCCAATGCAAATACAGCGATAGTTTGGACGAAAAGACGACAGGTTTGGATCTAAAATTTTAAATGGCCTGCTGTTTAAATCCTGAATTTTTCCCTATAACTTTTAAGGACGCGTCATGATCGTGAGTCATGTGATTTTATTTTACTCCTGTAGTAATTGCTAAGTTATAGATTTTGTTTTATTGGACGCGGAAACAAACTCTCTCCAAATTTTAAAATGCTTAAGAATAATAGAATTGATACATTATTAAGTACTTACCTGTCTAATTTTTTTAGGATTGATAAATGATGAGGATGTTAAGCTCTTCTGGGACGCTGCCAAGAAACTGCTCCCTACTTGCTTCAGTCACATCCGCAAACTAAGAAAAAAAACTGCCGGGGACAAAACCGTGATGAAAACCCTGAGGGAGGTCCTAAAGATCCTTTATGGATTGTCGGTTTTGGATATACCTGATTCGATAGACCTCTACCCAGCCAATCTGTACGGATGGTTAAGAGAAAATGACAATCGATCGAAGTTGACGATCCATGAAGTTTTAAATCAGGCCGCCACGCAGGGAGCTTCGGATTGGTTCGTGCACATTTTGGACAACAACGAATGTAAAGATAAAACTGAAGAGTCTAGGTTGCAGCATTTGATCAGGGTCATCCAGTTGGTGCGCTCCGATTTGCAAAGAGCTGTCGAATACTTCGACAGGGTATTCGTAGAGTAAGTTTAGAAAAACACATTATTTTTAGATATCATGGTGGTTTTTATGGCTTCGATAAAAATGGGAAGTTGTAAAATACCTTTGTGGTTAGAAACGTGAAGCAGTAAATTCTGACCATTCGAAACATTGGCAAATTTAGGTTTAGTGTGCATTTTTAGAATAGTTTTATTGACCGTAATAAAAGACAAGATCTCATTTGCGTTACAGGGTGATGGGATTCCCGTATTCAAAAGCATTGTACGGTTTGTACGAAAGTAAAATCGCGTCTTTAGTGGAACCAGATGTCATACAAGTGTGCAAGAGTTTGAAGAGGCTACAATACGATGAAGGGTCAACCAACACAGTATACTTGGCAGGAGGTCTTAATGGTGAAACTGGCTTGGGAACACCCCAGGTAGGATCTGAACCATTGGCGATGGGGACGACATTGTTCGAGCTGTATTTGGCGTTGCAGAGATTTTTGACGTGAGTACCTACTGCAAAAATTGACTAAAGAAGGCCAAAAGGTCTTTTTACTTTTAACATAATCCCGGCTAAAACATGATCGAACCTTGGTTTTAGCTATTCTGACACAAGGTCATTTGCTAACTTTCTAACTTAATATCAGGGTGCATCTGTGGAACGCCTCAGATATAAGTGAAAATTTGCTTCAATTCAAGTTTGCTTGTTAGTGCTGATTGCTTTTCCAAGAAAATCTTCGCACAGGACAAGACCAAAATGGACAATATGTATTATATTTCAGGTTAGGGCAAGGGCTAAACGAAACGGACTGGAGTTCGTACGCCATTGCAAAGTTCCATTCCTGGTTCTACGGCGGAGTGGCTCAATGGTTGGATATCGCCGCCTACAAAGCGTTAACTCGTATCGAAAAGGCCGTAGACTTGGATAATTTAGTGCCAATGGATACCAATGTAAAGTACAGCAGTTCTGGAGTAGACACATTGGCAATCTTCTACCAGATAAAGATATTTTGGCAGCAGCTAGCCTGGCCGGATGTCGAAGGCTGCTACACCTTTGTAGCTAAAATTGTTGATGTGAGTATGATTCTCAATGTTTAATTAATGTGTAACCTAATTTAATTTTTGCTAATTGTTTTCGATTCAAACCGAGGCCTACGCAATTATATCAGCAGATATAACAGTTGATCGGCAGCGCTAGAAATCAGAACGATGCCGTAGTGGCTGTTTGCCATCAGTAGGACAGTAGTAGGACAACACCCTTAAATGTTACTAGTTTCACAGTCAATAAACGACCCTCTGGACCCGGTTGACAACTAACTGTCTGCCAAGCGAGAGGTCCTGGGTTCGATTCCCTGCTGCGACAGATAGTTATGTGACAGAGATAGATAATCCCAGTGCAGGGGAAGTATAAGTGTGTATGTATGGGCTTGTTTGTTTATGTTGATAAAGAAGTAAAATCATATCCACAGGATATTTGCCGTTGTTGCGTATTCTACTCGGACAAAATGGCGAGTCGAGTGGAGAGCGTGGGCTCTGTGACCACGGTGTACGAGGAGCGGTTCGAGGTGACCACCGAGTGGTGCGTCGCCATCAACAACATCGACTACGTGCGGCAGAGCTTGCAGCCGTTCGTGCTGGAGCTCGGGATGGACGAAATCATCCAGAAGATGTGCGAAACACGTTCGCCTTTGGAAGCTCAGAGGTATTTTTAATTTTTTTAATTCCGCGACACGTTGGCTCTTTCCCTGCTCGATTCCCGGCATGGGCAAACATTTATTCGGCGAATTATTTTTTGTTCTCTTATCTTGGTCTTATGTGATGTTTTCTGTATATGTTTGTGGAGAAGCGTTGGTATGACGTTAGGTATAATTATTGAATAATTGGTATTGATAACTTGTTAAGTGACGTTACCATTATCAATTAGTTTAAATTGCCAATAATTGTATCAGGCAAGCTTTGACGAGAGTCTGCATTAATGTAACATTACATTCAATGGATTGCACAGTAATTTCAATCCAATTGTAAGTAGAATTTAGCATATTTATGCCAGCTATGTGGTATTTAATAACAGGAAAATTGTGGAAAAATTAAAATAGCTGTAAAGACACATTATGTTAAGAATTTTTACTATACCTACTTTTTATTTCAGATGCAAGGAGACCCTACAGAATGTCATAGCAAATGCAATAGACACTGTCCGAAATAAGATAGTGGATTTATTAGAGGTTATGGTTAAAAAGGTGAGTGGATGGATACATGTATTAAAACACATATCTTACTCCTCAAATTTAATGTCCGTTATATATTGAATTTGTCATGTAAATTTTTTCTTACCACTAAGGCGAGGTTACCAATCCAGTTAACAGACTTGCACTGGTTTAAAGTAGTATTTTAAGTGGACACACATAACGAATCTCAACAGAAGCGCAGTTTGAGATGATTGCTTTTTGTCTCAGTCTTAACCGATCGACAAAATTATGTAACGGTAAGACGAATGAATTACAAAATTTTGCCGCAGCGGAGCAGTGCAGAAATGGGCAATTCTGATACAGTTGGAGAGGGTCGGGGGTTCTAAAATCACTCGCGGCGCCCTACCTGTCCCTCTTTAGGTACACTAACCTAATGGACTGTAGCAATCTAAGTTCTTAGTAACGTAACGTAAAAGATGTTTTCAGATGATGCCTTCGGTAACACGTTTCCTCATAGAAGGCGCGGAGTTACTGCATCAAGATTGTTCTAGCATGGACCGAGTGATGAGATACTTGGAAGCTAATCTCGACACCCTGTACCAGTATTTGAACAATGAAAACTTCTCTAGAACGCTAGAAATTGTTTGGGAACAGCTTGGAGAAGTCCTATACGAATTGATACAAGCAAACTTAGAGGTAAGTTTAAGTATGCACGTTTATCCTCCTATTTGTCTTAGCTAACCCCTGTAAAAAGTAACCACCTTAATATTCATCTCATAATGTTTTTAATTCTATTTACTTATTTTTATTACCTAACAGAAGTTCAGTTCGGAAACGAACCGTTAATATAATGATATGTTTAATTTAAACACCCACAACTTTGATTTAGAACAGCGTATAGAAAGTTTATAAATAATTTAATCTATGTTAGTGGTTTCCGCACTGAAACTTGTACCTACCTATTTTTATTTTATTAATTACAGTAACAATCGTTTCTTTTACTAACCCAATATTTGATATTTAATTGTAGAAAGAAAAACTTGTCTCCCGTTTCCGCTTGATTAGGCGTAGATTGTTTGGCAAAAACAAAGTATCCCCAAACTTTGTATCGTCGCGGGTAAATATTGCAGATATATCACACGCTAATGCAATATTTTGTTAGTCGACGACACTACGCACGTTTATTGTTTATTTTATTTATGTTTATAAATGTGATTTTGAATTACATTTTTATATTTTAGCGATGTAGTGTTTATATATTTTACAGGTGTGTTATGCGGAGATATCTTTTATAATTTGTTATTGTTGTTTAATAGCACCGAAAGGCAAAGATTACACGCTATATCGACCCGAGACGTTTGAGCAAATCAGCCGTCGCCCAATTAGATTCGGTAACTCTATAATATATGGCACCTTGTTTACGTTATTGTCAATGTATAGTGAATAGTGCCCCTTAGCCTGTTCAATGTAGCATGTTCTCTGTGTCTGTAGTTCAACGAAATATATGTATGTATTGCATAGCATTTGAGGAAAATAAAATTGTTTTATAAAATACTGTACCAAACGGCCCATGCCAATCTTGTACGAATTGTAAATTTTTATTTGCGTCATTATTATTTTTGAAAATGAATCATCAGTGCATGTGATAATGGTCAATTATCTAAGAATTTTATAAAATTCGACATTACTGTGAAGGCAAGAGAAAAATTTAGATTTTATGCCAAACTCTTTTTACAACCTGTAGCAGCCTACGAGTTAAACGGATTAGATATACTAATTTAATAAAATCTCGACCAAGTTCAATCAAGATCCATCAATACTTTGGAACTCTCAGTGGTATCTCACAGGGAATCATAATAGATCTTAAGGATCTTAAGTCTTTTGGATTTTTATATGTAGAAGTAAACATCCTTTAAACAATACTTACTAAGTGTAACAACATAAAATATTTTTATAAGACTTGTATCCCCTTCTGTTCACAGAGTTCATGCTATATAGAGGTTTATTAAACCGGATGTGTTTGTGACCAACTGCTTCTCCAAGTGATGTTTATGATGATAATGATTATTTCCGCCCCATAAGACATATTTATTTGTGCATATTGTTTGTATTGTAGCGTCTATGATATTAAATCAGTACAATGTAAAAAATAATGAAATAAGGATGATAATAAGGAAACTTAGTACCTATTACAAATTATGGAAATAGCCCTGCATGATGTTATGCATGTTAACATGTCATTACTTTCATATTGTTTCATATAAACTAACGTAAATGCAATACGCATGTGTTGATATCAAAGTTTAAATTATGGAAACAGGTTAGACTCTTTCCCTTCTTCATACACAGATATAATATCTGTTTATTAAATTGCATGATATTTTGCTGTTAATAGATCTTCTATAACATCATTTCAAATAATATAAAACTTCATTTTTGCTGCAAACTGCTATTCTATGCTGCCTGTTTCTGTGACGAAAGTGATGAAATCGTTTATTATATTTGGTGATGGTATCATGTGTATAGAAAATGAAGTAATTTCTTTTACTCTTAAATCTCCCTACACAAGCTTAGAGTTTTTACCTGTTAATTTCAGAAACGTAGGCCCCCTGCCTTCTTCTCGAACCTTCGAGAATGCTTGAAGATAATGGTGAGGTCGTTCAGACAAGACAACAAGGAGGTGTACTCTTCGGACACGTTGAAACACGTTGAGTATTTGCTGAAGCTCCACGGTATGGAGACGAGGGAGTTGATACAACAGTACCACTTGGAGCGGTGGCAAGAACAGCAAACAATTACTGAACCGAAGATGGGAGTCCTCACGGTCAGAGCGCAGTTCATCGATGACAATTTGAAAGTGGAGATTATGAATGCCAGGAATTTAATAGCTACGGATTCAAATGGTCAGTGAAACATGTGGGCGGCAATTGTTTTAGGATGTTCGGATCATTTTGATATTTGGTACTCAGTAACATAATTCGTTCTTAATTTTTACTTCAGACTACTAACTACTACTGTCTGTACTGATTATTACTACTTACTACTACTACTACTTTATTGTTGTTAATTTAACATAACTTTTGTGATTCAAAATACGTCATGCACAATGACGTTTATCATGCAACATTTTTCTTGATACCCACAATAAAATAAAAATATGTGCATTTACTAAATTACCTAAATTAAAGTGCCCATAAAATTTCAGGCTTGTGTGATTCGTATGTACGCGTGGCGCTCCTACCCGAGGATTCGTTTGCAAGCGTAGTGAAGCCGAAGACGCAGACGCACAGCAAAAATTTATTTCCGCTGTACGACGAAATGTTTTTGATGTAAGTTGAAAATATATCAATAATAAGGTAAACTGGCAAGTCAATAATTTTCGCTACATTTCATAAACTTCTTGTAGATTAGGTCTTGTAGATAAAAAATATTGTTCGTGAGTTTCGCGAGTTTCAAGGTGCTGGTCGAATGTCTCTCGAACTTTCCCAATTTCTGTCAGATGCTTACCACTTATTATGAGGTGCAGGTAACTGATTGACAGGTAAAGCCGCACCGGTCTCCACTAGTGGCAAAATACCTTAAGCGCATCCGGGCTCCCGACGGCACGTTAAGCCGACATTCGGATGTTAACGTGAGATCGCATTCGTTTAGCCTTGTCGTACGCCTACGGGTGGCTTGAAAACTTCCGAAACTCGGGGTTCCGTGTCATGCAGTTTACTACCATGGGTTGCAGCCATTTTGTTTCCACAGCCCCCTAACAGCCGAGCAGCGTCGCGTCACCGACGGGCTCATGCACCTGGTGGTGAAGGACAAGGACATGTTCAGCATGAGCAACGCGTTCGTGGGCGAGGCTTACTTGCACTTCAGCGAGATCCCCGACACGGCCGCGCCTATAAGCAGCTTGGCGCAGCAACACTTGCCGCTTAGCAGACCCAATAATATTGGTGAGCTCATCTTATTTGTGGGATAAATGTAGCCAACGAGAATGCTAGTGGTCGCTGCCGGCCATGGACGCTTGCATATGTGCTTGTGTGCAATTTCGGACTAGACTGTGGAAATATCAATTAGTCCACAGGGTGTTAATATTAGTTGGTTAGCGAAAATGGTTATGGTTGTACCACATTTGTTATTATTGTAACAACATACTAACAACAACTTTCTATGACTTCATTTGTTGAACGTAGACTGACTGATCATCTAACAAATGTGGTAGAACCACACCCATTATCGCTAACTAACTAATATTCCGAACTAAAAGGCATGTTCCTGACTTTTTGAAGAAAGTAATGTGCGTTTGTACGACCTGCGAAGGTTGCTAACTGTTGCTAAATACTGATGAAGTGGTCAGTCGTTGTTACAAATTGAAAAAGATACCAAGTTCATTTACTGTCCAATATTTGTATGGACTAAGTACTTAAAGGCTGTCACGGGTGCGATATTAAGTACGTCCGAGAACTAAAATCGTAGCCACGTGTCACGGTCACAGATTTTCGACCGAAACACAAAGGTTTAAAATTACAATGGCCTAAATACCATTCGCAATCGGCACGAAAAAGGAAGGGTATGACAATCAAACTTTATTTTTAGATGGAGATGCAATCAAAGCTCTTGAGACAAGACAAGGTGACAAGCAAGCGAGAGACTTCATCAAGAAACAACGACAGAAAATGCCTAACAACAGCAAACAGTTTTTCTCTCGCTGAAGTTGAAACTCTTACATTTAGGAATAACTACAAAACTCAAATAGTGTCGATACCTTAGATTAAAACAAATAGGTCGATACGTACGCTGTTACATCGCGTTACGGGAAAATGGGCTAGATGCAAATACACGTAAACACGCACCCACACACTTTAATAATTAATTAATTAACATTTAATAACCAACACCAGGGACAGTGAGACGTACTCATTATGTATGTATGTACTCAGTGTTGTGGTATCGCGTGCAAATATGTCAATTCTTCTTGACCGGCTAAACGAAACCTGTGACGTTAGTCGTAGGTTTTGAGATCACGCGTTATGGGCAGCTAACGTATCTACTTTTTTCAAATTAATCTAACCCTACATGGAACAATGCTTTCAAGAAGTTTACATTGCGATAGAATCAATCGATATAATGTAGCTAATATCAGCTGTTTCCAGATTTACATAACTGTATACTTGAGAGCAAAAATGTAACAATAAACATGTAACACTAATTACCATCCTCATAGTGTACTTATAATAAATATTCCCATATCTATGACCATGCTGAGATTTTGTGCTATGTGCAAATTTTTGCCTTTGATTGTACCTAGAAAATGTATTACGATAGATACATTTATTACGGCATCAATTAAATTTATTGATTGAACGTTGCCTACGTGTTCTATAACGTGTTTTATCGATTAACGCTAGCAAGGGTCGAAAATCTACCACCTTGACACCATACAGTTGATTAGGACTCAGATCGCATTGATGTTATCAAAAATAAAACGATGGCTTAAAATTAAGATTAAAGCTATGAAATGAATTTATTCATTGTCAGCAAATTGTCAGCGACATGTTTAATACGAGTAAATTATAGGTTATTATCTAACAATATAATTAAGTACATTTTTAAATGTATAAGTCCATTCTTATAGAATGCTTTTTGCTAAATAGGTAGTACCTAGATATCAAGAATAACATAAGTGTTCCTATTTATAAACTATTGTTAAATAATATACTAAAAATATACGTATAATCTGATAAATAAATCAGAATTTTAATTTCAATTAGGCCTTTAATCCGGACAGAATACTGACAGTAAAAACTGTCACAATCTACTAATTAAAGAATATTTGGTACCTACTGAGCACATCTAACAATTTGATATAATGGCATGAGGGAGTTATTCATTACATACATAAATATAAAACATAACGAGCGCGTTCCTACAGTGGTTTCAAAAACTGGCATCACAAACTCAGTTTAGACTTTCGCTGTTACAACTATCCATAAAACTGGATTGAAATAACGTTCGTTAGATTGTAAGCTAGAAATGTTTGAGATAATCGTTATATAACTTGAAACTTTCTAGTTTACCTTATAACCTAAGATATGTTACGATCAAGAATAGGTAATTAGTTTTATTTAATTTTGTAGAGTTCGATAGGGACCCAACCCGCAAAGAAAAGAAGTTGACTTCTTACGATAGGTACCTACTGACTGACGGACACAAATATGTCTTTCATAATAACAGATTTTCATAAAAACTAACCTAACTGATTTTTATGAAGGTACACAACTTAAAAATGCTTTGTATTAAAAATACGTAAAAATGTTCCATAATAGAAATGTTTGCGGTTAAAGGTTGCGTAAAACGTGCAAATGTTCAACTGCTTCTAATTTCCTATAAGCAATATGAATAGACTGATAAATTGCTTGCTTGTATATTTATTGTATTCTGGATAATATAATGTTGTAAGTAAATTGTAAATGTATTGAAATGAATGGTTTGGATTATGTTGAATCTCGAGAGGAACTCCTTTACGTAAAGTAGTTTTGTAAAGATAAGTAGGTATATCACAGTAAAGGCAATCAAAATATTTGATAACATTTTCACATTGGAGTTTTATTTAAATTTTTAGTGTGGAGTTTTGCATGGAAGGCTGGTGAAATGTGGAGTTGTGTAAGTTTCAAAAGAAATACTGAGATTGTTTTTAAAAGTCTTGTATAGTATAAAATATAACAGTCATATACAGTTTTCTAGAAATAATGAGTGTGTTAGTGTCTACATTTTCATATGCAAAAATATCTACGTAGTTTCTTCGTAGATGTACTCGTACGTAGCTGATGTTCTGTGATAATGATAGTGCCTTACAGAGATAATTAGGTAGGTATATTTCGCGTTTTTATAGTAAAACAGATGGCATTAAAGTGAGACTAGATACGTTGACTGTTTCACAAAATTTTATTTCTTTAACTAGCATCTTAGTTATTTATAGGTCTTAATACATTTTTGTTCTGAATGTTGTTTTAAGATTTATTATTTAAAAACCTTTTCTTGTATATCTACGATATTTATTTATGTCAATAAAACCGTTTATAAAATAATTTATGACGTTATTTATTTTACCAGTCCCATTATAGATGATATAAAAGTGTTAGGTAGATATGCTGATGAACTTGTTATGTAAGTACCTATTACACCATACTATGTAGATATATTTCAATAACGCTTTACATATATTGGAAGGAGAACTTTAAATATTGTGTTTAGTCTATACCTACTAATACAATTATACTAGCGAGTCCAGCGACAACTCGCTACTAAAAGCATGGAGGTGTTAAAATAATGTAACGCATAAAATGTGACTTTGTGGTACCCATAGATATATACTTGTTGTATTGCATGCTGTGACCAAATATTAACATGAGTTAGGTTTTTAAATAGCAGTAGATGAATTTTAAAGTTTCGGGCCCATGACGTTTTATTGTTTCGGGCAAGAGAAGAAGAATAATTTGTAGAAAGGTACTGATTAGTTGACGTTACGTGACGTTTATTCAGTAAGTATTGCTTTAGTTATTGTTATGAGGTTCAGTACTTATCACTTACGTAAATGTCAAACTTCAAAATACATCTTATTTTGGTCCAGTCATTCTGTCGAGCTCAGCTACGTCGCGTGCATAACGTGCGCAGCATTGGTATAATATAGGTCTATTGTATTTGCGTACAGGTAAATATATTTTAACAATACTCGTACCTATTACAATGTTTATCTCATAACAGCAATATGTATCTGTCACAATGGAACACACTCTGCTGTATTTATTGTATTTATTTTATCCCCAAACTAGGCCAACAAAAACTCGAGTCAAGCCTTGTGTTCTTCGCATCAACACCGTTGTTTTACGGTAGAAATAAGTGGGACGGAGTTACCTACGTCCTCAATCGAAAAGGATAAGTAAGTAAGTAGGTATTAGAATCAGAACTCCAGAAACTAATTCCAATTTACTCCATGGTGTCGTACCGATATAGGTACGACTCATCGAAACGACTCCGTTGAGCGATTGCAGTAACTGAAGTAAAGTTGCGCAAGGTCCTGGGTTCGATACGTGTGATGTACAAAGTAGTACAAACCACAGAAAAGAAAAATCTGTTGCTTCTGTTCCTTAGTAGATACTTATAACTTCAATGTCCGTGACACAAACGAACTCACAAACAGTGTCTCTATTGGTCAATAGATGGCGTGATTCAAGTTTTTAAATAACGCTAACAACATGTATAAAAAAAAGTCCATATAGAATAATCTCATAATCCTACTATTAATCCTCAGAATACAGAATAAACAATAATCTCCCTTGTAATAACTTACTAATTTATAAAAGCGAAAATCACGACTTAACCATACAACCGATCTACATAGCATTTGGCAAAGAGTTAGATTGAGTCACGGAGTAGGTCGGTGATATGATACTTTTGAACGATTATTTGTACCGAGGGAATGACAATATCAAAAATTTAACGAGGTTGAAGACTCGGATGGTTGCTAGTCCTAAATAAACTTCTTTCTATTCTACCTACATCCCTCGATTCGGTTTTTTCAACCTCACTGATTTTTCAAAATGATGGCTGGCTGATGAAATTTTTATAAACATTCAAATTACGTCGTTAAAATGTTTTTACGACTAGCAATAAAAGAAAAGACTTACTAAGAACTTACAAGTAGGTAAACTATTGTAAATAAATTATAACTATAATAATAAATAAAGTAGTGTTATTTTGAGGCATTGTACTTAAGAAATTGTTATTAGCAACACGAGAGGTCATGCAAGTCGCTTATGGCGAATTAATTACAAAAGACCCAGTAGTTGACGGAGTTTTCAAAGGTATTATTACTTCATGCATATAAAGTAATAATAACTGCTACGCACAGCGTGCGAGGTAGGTACTACTGTTTGTGCCCATTGTATCATACGATGCGAGATTTTCCTACTTTTGAAAAATGTTGTTAGTCTTTTTTATACAGATTATATAAAACTCAAAGTTTCTGTTTCACCTATATGATAAAAATTATCATTGAAACATGTGCTAAGAGGAGAACAATCAAGATTTTTTAATTTATTGGGTTTTAGCTGGCTTAATTGGCTGGCCTATCGTGCTGGATTTAATATTTTTACAGATTAAATTATAATTTATTCAAATTTACATAATTCCAAGTAATTCAAAAAAATACCAATTATAAACAAAAGTACATGATAACTCACTATGTTTCCGCCCGGGATCGAACCGGGGACCTTGTGCGTGTGAAGCACACGTGATAACCGCTACACTACGGAAACTTACAAAATTTGATTGAAAATTGTCATCACACGAAACAAATGGAAGAAAGACTATTGGTGGTAGAACCTGTATAATTTTTTTTATATAAAATGAATCTTAACGAGGAAGCAGAGAGAGCCTTACCTGAGTGGTCACCGTCTCCCATGAAAACTAGCAACACGAAGCTTATGATTGAGATGTGTCTGTTATCGCCTGGTGAGACCTGGGAAACTTCATAAAAATAATGTGGCATTAAATGACTTAATATAATTTTCAAATATAAAAAGCATAACACCTTTCCTTCTACCAATCCGCACAGGAGAAGTGTGGGGGAGTACGTTCCAGTACGGGGAACAGAAGTGCCTATCTTATTCATAAGCTTTGAATTACGGTCAAGTACTTTTAAATTTGATGTTTGCCTGCTTTTCAATAAATAACTAAAAAAGCCATTGTTTCGCAGTAAACGTCACGGTCACGTCACTATTTAGGATTAAGCAGATTTTGTATTAAGTAACAGTGGTAACTGTCATCAATTGAAGTCTTAAAGCTCATGTAGAACTTCGTGTAGTATATGCGGCGTTTTACACACAGGTGAACGTACAGAAAGTTTGTAAATATAAAGTTAAATGGAAGCAACTTTCTTATGGAACATATACATTCATGCTTTCATGCAGTTTGCGAGTATTCCATATTAGGTACCGCCTTATGGAGTAGAGCGGAGATAGTTGGTTCCTTCTTCAGTTTTAAACTTGTCTCGTTAAGAGGCCTCTAAGAGGTTTGTAGATGCGAAACGTGATAGTCCTCTTAAGGTGATACCTCGGATTTCAGTGTGGTTTCAATTCCACTAATTTTCC
>DWLO01001417.1:0-15065 GCA_018245335.1 Dalla quadristriga
TGAAATTACAAATTTAGGATATCTTAAGTTTATGACTTTCCTAAATTGTTAAATTCTTAGGTGGTCCGATTTCTAGATCATCTTTTTGTGTTTACGTTCCTAATAATAGAATAATCTAGGCTTAGAATAATCTGTATAGATTTAAGTTACCTGGTTCGTTGAGTTGTCTTAAATCCATACAAATTATTCTTATATTATGGCCTAGTGGTTAAGACTTCGGCCTTCTACGCGGGGTCCTGGATGAACTACATTTCGTGCCCTGCGTGTTACTTATGTTCTTTTGTTACATCATTCGAATTAATTAAAGAAGTACTTCACATATTTGAAATCTTTCTCTGTCATGTATTTGTTGTTTCAATATTCAATTGTATATGATATTTTAATTATAAAATTGTTGATTTGTGAAACGTGGCGGCTACCTAAAATTAATACCTACTGTTGTCACGAGAAGTTCAAAATTTAATTCCTGAGGTAGTTTCATGAATTTATCATTCATCAGAGTGTCTGGTTGTGTTGTATAGCCAGTGGTAATTTGTATAGTAGCGCAGGTGCGTATTTTGCTTTCCGATCCTCAACGTTCCAGCGTGAGTAATGGTTGCCCATTGTCAGGGTCGGAATAAGTTACACAAGCTTGAAATATTGTGGCTTTATTGTTTATTTTTTCAAATGTCCTCTAGAAAAATTAGAATGTGAAACGAAGATTGAAAAACACTGAAACACAGGTAATTAAAATGTGTAAGTTAAAATTCTTACACATTAGTTTATGGTCAGTAGAAGTGTGCTTAGACCAGTTAAAGGCAATACTATTTTTCCCTATCAGCAGGGGATACGAAAATAGTTGCATCGTATAACATTTACATTCCAATCAATCAGCAAACTGCAAATTTTAGTAATTTATTCTTCCTTTGAATGCGGCAAACGCCTGAAATGTCATGCGTCATTTGTGAAAAGGTAGTGACTAGTCAGCAGAAGTATGTTCAGACCGGATAATGGCAATGCTATTTTTCCCACGTCAGCAGGCAATACAAAAATAGTTGCGTCGTCAACTAATATTTCAAACAAGCATCAAACCGAATATTTTAGGAACGTATTCTTCCTTTGAATGCGAAAAGCGCCAAAAATTGATGAATGCGTCCTTCGTGAAAAAGTAATGATTATCGTGAAGGTAATAATTCAAAGGCCTTGTTTTTCCGACAGGTACATGGCAAATCAAAGCTGTTTGCTCCCAGCGCAGCCGTGCAACGCCTGTTTTAGCCGGCCGCTGGGAAATACCGTGGAGCGCCGTTTGATGGTGATGCGGGTAATATCGCCATTTGGTTAATCTCGTCTGTCGTATACTCTCCGGTTATACTGCTAACAGCTTCAGTACAAAATATCGCAAGTCCTCAGATGGAGTTGTGGAGAACTGAGTTGGTGGTAGAAATTAAATGTATTAACCAATGGCACAGTGGGAAAGGTAAATGGCGGAAGTGGTTTTATGTACCACGCAACTCATGCAATAAACAAGCGCACAGCTTTATAACGCAGTGGAATTTATGAAACGATTTCTATTGCAACGTATAGCGTGATCCGTGTTGTGTTGTAGACTTACTTCGCTCTCTTCATTATCATCATCACAATCCATCACTGGCCCACTACTGAGCACGGGTCTCCTCAGAGCCTCAGAATAAGAAGGTTTAGGCCGTAGCCTACCACGCTGGCCAAGTGTGGGTTGATGGACAACCCGCAGTTCGCTTTTACATAGCTACATTGTGTGTGTTTGATGTGGATGCAGGGTGCCATACAAACCTTGGATGCAAATGCCTGATTAATCTCGCCGCTGGGAAATACCTCGGGGCGCTGTTTGATGGTAAGACGGAATAGTCGTTTGACTAATTTTTGTTGTTGTTTGGTTATGGCTGTGATTATACAGTTAAGAGCTACATTTGAAACATCGCTAGTCCTTGGATTTTAATTCAAATCTAGGTAGGTAGTCGTTAATTCCACAACCAAGGTATGACTGAATCACATATTCTTACCACTTTGCCGACACCGCCACTTTGCCCACTTTTAGATGTTACTTCTCTCAGGCTCGGTCGGTTGTCTTGATTTTTCTTATATCAGTAATAGAAAAGAGATTTTTAAGTACGCGCTTTGATAGTTCGATGTGCACCCAATATTAAAATGAATGTAGATTGGAACAAGAAACAAAAAAAAAGCAAGAGCACTCCTTCAGGGCCAGCGACGCACTGGCGATTCCTCTGGTGTTGCCATTGGCCATAGGCGACGGTGACCACTTACCAATATCAACCTGTCATCTTCATAAGTTTACTATCATACCACATCGTACCACACAAACCAAATATTCTTTATTGGGCACATAATAGAGAAATGCCATAGATACATTAGGAACGTGTAGTAGTTTCTTGAACCATACACTTTCCGTATACGAGCTAGGCAATGTCCTTTACAATAATAGAAACCAAAATTGTTATTGAGGTTTTTTCACAAACTTTGATTACATTCATTTATTATTTATGTCATAATTTACGTACACACTACGATGTATAATAATATATTGAATATACTTACTATAACTAGAGTAAAATTTCCGGTCCCTCTGTTTAAAACTTGTTTACCAAATGTATGGAGCCTTTGTTAGAGAGGTTATTTCTAGAAGAAAATTGCTTTGCATCTCCAAGGAAATATCCACGGTAGAGAAAAGCGTGTCTCGAAATTTCACTTATCCCCTTGTAAATAAATATATCAAATGTTAAAAACATTATATTTATGTTCATATACTTACGATTTTTTTTATTTACCTACAATATTTTTAATAAAAAATCTATTTAGCACATGCATATTTTATTAAAGACTGTACCTAGTTTATAATAAAATATAATGCATCCTTAAATACGATACGAATTGTTTTGCATATTTTATATAAGTTCTAGGTTTAGATGTGTCAGTTATGTAATATTGTAAAAATATTAGAGTTTTACCTATGTTACACAGGTTTTATTCAGTTCATTTCATTCGTCTTCAAAGAATGACGTGAAAAGAAGAAATTATAGTAGAAAGGTATTTGTGTTTCGTTTAACCAATGAGTATTTATGTACCTACGTACTAGTGTTTTTTTACTTACCACGCACCGAAATATTTTTATTTGTAATCGTAGCCTTGTTATATTGGTAGGTTACGTGCGGCACGTGAACTTACTTTAAAATTTTAATTAAAATAAGCCAAGATATCTTTTCCAACAAAATAAAATGTCAGAATATTGGACAATAGCACGCGAAATGCAAAATGTTGCGTTGCTGTTAACAATCCACTGGCATGCCATAAATAGGTGCTTGCCTACATCAATTTTACTGTATGTTTGAATCTGAGCTATTTGTGTATACCTTGGTAACATGCAAATCTATTTCCTTCGTTTAAATTATTAATCCACGACTACTATGCCGTGTTCCTTTTCCTTTCTCCATTTTAAGAAACCGTTTTCCTTTATAACCACAGATAAGCATACCTTAATAAATTACGCTACGCATGTTCTTATCCACCGTAGCAGAGATAAAAATGATTATATTTACACTAAGTGATTTTTTAATTATTATTTGAATTTAATTGAATACGCAAAAATTTAAAATTTAAAATTTAATTTATATTTAAATTTATGTTAAATTTTGTGAATACACTGGGAAACGATACACGGGATCTCATCCATGGCATTCATTAATTTTTGTTGAGAAAATGATCCGCCGTTGATCGTCGTCGTTGTGTTAAAAATCAAAATGGGTGTTCTGCGCCAATTTTATTAAAAGCCCACTTAAAATAAGTAACTTTGATGTCAATTTCAATAGTGGCTCAAAGTAGAGTCATCCTATTACGTTACGGCCCCATTGTTAATAGACCCTCACAGCAAGATAACTTTTAATCGAGTAGGTACGTCTACTCTTAGTACTGCTTCTTCAGGGCTTCCACGTACGTGATGTAATTAATACTTTATTAAACGTTACGAAAGAACATTCGTATACATACGCGCGTGTACCATAAAAAGTATCTTGCCACTACAAGGGGAAAGCTCCAATGAAAGGATTAACGTAGGTTGATTTACTTCGGCGTTTCAAAGTGCGTTTATAAAACGAAGTAAGAAAAATTACATTTTACATTAACCGATTGGTATGTATGTATCTATCGTTTATTTTTAAACCCAGCGCTAATCAGGGCATACAGTGGTTGATAATACTATAAAGCTTACACGAAACTTAAGCTGGGTAGGCGTAAACTCTAAATAAAATGATTGAAGTACTAAAACATTTCTGTATTTCAGAAGTATTAGGAATGTTGTTCCCTTCAAAATTCCCTACCTTTAACATCATATAGCTACATGGACAAAGGCTTGCGTGACTTTAAGAGTACAGTGTATTTATTTAGAGTTATTTACTGATATATACTAGGAAGTCACATCATATTATTATTATCTTATTATTATGTTATTAGAACCTTATTCCTAAAATACTAAATTTTACCTATATTAATATTTTCTCTATTAATAGTCTCTTATTAATATTTTCTGAACTATATATGAATACTTTTAATTGGCTCTATGTATTTACATCGTCTATTACTATAGATTTTGTAATTTAGTAGCTGTAAGGTTTCCTCGAAGAAATAAATTGTTTAAGGTTATTAATAATAAAAAAACACTTAAAACTATTTCCGAATAAGCTGCAGCGCTGATTTCCAGTGTTGCTACGAGTATGTTGGTTGGTGTTGTTGTGAGTTATTGAGCATTCTCCTTTGCCAGAAAAGTAGTAGACGCAGGCAACGCGACAAGCAAAGCCCAGTTATTATGCTGACGTATAGACTCTTATTGTAAATGAAGGAATCAAGCAGCTTGCGTGTGACCAGGGGTTAGGGCGGCGGTCACGCGACTGGCCATGACAGTTCTCTCCTATACATATTCATAGTACTAGGAATTACTGTTTCATACAACACGTATTTGTCTACGTACGGCTAGCGCGGCTGTTTAAATAAAAAGGCACTAATTTACGATGTAGGTTTGTAGAAACTGTTAGCGTTGCCTATTCATCATTCTAATATTGTACAATATTTTCGACAAGATGCGACAGTATTAGTATTGCGAAGTCAACACAGATTTCGTTGAATTTATTTAGTAGAAAAGATTACCAGTAAAATATTTAATTTTTTGTAGATGAGATACGGCTGGTATATGACCCATAATTAAGCAAACTTACCCTACTTGTAATGTATAGGGTATGCGTAAGTATACGAGCAACAAGTAATTTAAAAAAAAAATTACATATAAAAACTTTAACAAACTAAGATCGTATACAACTGGAGTATTTAAAATGACCCATTTACTATCACTGAAAATCTATCAAAAGTGCTCGACGTATATTATTTAATCTACTTAGAGGAAGTAAAAGAAACAAAATTGATGTAAATTCCCATTTTCATAAGCTTAATACAGCCTTGAATACGAAAATGATTTATCACCTAATATAAAGCACAAAAAGCAAAAAAGGTAAGCCTGATGACTCAGAGCATTTTAAAACAAATTGCTTTACAGTAACGTGTTCCAGTTAACTCTCACCCGGTCTAGTTCGTTAGGGCTCCACGCAGGGGTATTAATTATGGGGTGAAGCAGGGAGTATAGAAAGGGAAGTACGTTACAAAATGGAGAGCCCCGTGAGTCATCTAGAGGCGGCCAGACGGCGCCAACCCGCGGGCCACGCACTGTCTTGCCCCACCCTCCCCTTGAATTGTAACAGAAATACTAAGTCCTTGCTTAAATTACTGTTTGTGTTGTCAAAACACTTTTGACCATTCAAAGGGAATTTCGTTTGTTTGCTTAGCAACATTAATAACTCAAGAATATGACGCTGGGGAATATCTCTTCACCAATGTAGCTTTTATTTAGTAGTAGTTTAGACTTTAGTTAAGAAATTACGAAATACAAAAATTAAAATATGTTTAAAATCTCTGTAATTTTATTGACAACAATTATAATTAAACGTATGTTTCAAAAATCTACCCAGACTTTTAAAGTAATTGAAAATGTTAGTAAGTGCGAGCGAGAGATATGCGAAAGGTGATAGGCCTTTTAACACTTGAGTTTCAATGCTAAGCATTCAAGTCAGCGATCCTACCTTAAGTCGGTGAATGATCCCTTTCATTTCAGCCATTCGTCAAAAGCACTATGTTGTGTTCTAAGCCCTTCGTGCTCATAAGTACTTGAATGAATGTACTTTTTGAAGCCACACATAGTGTGGAATTTTATTTCCTAGTTGTTGTTGATATTACAATTGTTTTAGCAGAGGCGAAGGTTCCCGAATAAAATGCGTGCGTATTAACTAACTCTTCTTTTATAATTCAGTAAAGCTCCGTTGGAGTTAGTTGTATTCAAATTATATCACCTGCTATAACTTCATAAAGTATTAGGAGACACCGAAGGCACTATTTGAGATTATTCATATGAGCTCATGGGTTGCATTTACCACTCAACACTCTCAATACAGCTCGAACAACACTCGCTCAAACAAAGGGTTAACAAAAATATGTGAGGTGGTACCTGCTTTTGTACCTGTGTTTATCAAACTGCTTAAATTAATCCACGTGAAAACGGGAAAGGAAATTTATGTGCTGTAATTTATAGGCGGGATAATATTTGCCTTTAACAATGTTGAAACAATTTATTACTGTGAATGCATATCATACTTCTACATATTGTGTTGAAGTAGTTAAAAACCCAATTTGGTTAATATCAAAATGTTAAGGGTTTCGTGTAATAAATAGGTAGATACATACATAAAACTTTTTATAATATCATTCAATAGATTCAAAATTGTTTTACTTATCCGGTCCCTGGTTGTAATTCCTGCAGACCTGTGATGGACGGACGCCTTAAACTGAGTTGGTTTATTATTAGAAAAAAATGCGTATTGATTTGCCTACGACCGTACCAATTTGTTTTGCGCTCAGAAAAGTGGATACCATTCTCGGAGGAACCAACGCGTCCGTAACATCGGATATGATTGTGGTGCTATTCAAGAGTTCATGTTCACTAGAGCACGTTTTAACTATTACATTGTACTATTCAGGCCGTGAATATTTATATCGATGGCAAGATGTTTATCTGAAGTGTTTGTGGGAGACGGTGTTCTAGACGAGCGCGCATTAGTCGGCTATTTAATTATAGCTTAGCGCCGCGAAAATAAAGTAGAATAAGACGTACGTACCAAACCGTCGCGTCGACGCTGTCGCGCCGCCACCAAACCCGTTACAAGTCGGTCATTATTTCGACGACTACATAGTTCCAATGGTAGTTACCCCACCTTTTTATGTGAGCAAGATAGCAAACGAGCATGCAGCTCCACCCTTCCGCTACCACCCTACACATCTGTGGCAAACCTTGAATAGGACTTTAAAAGATACTGGGGATGTTAGTCCAGTTAGTATTATATGTTAATAGGAATGTTAGTTGGTCGGTATTCGTTAGGACTACGGGAGAAAGAACTTTTAGTGACTTTAAGTTTTGTTAGTCGGTGTTAGTGACAATCCGGTTAGTAGTGGTTAGTAATAGTCCTGTACGAAGCTGGCCTCGGATGCGTTGCTAGTTGAGAACTAAGGTGGTCGTCTCTTGTATAGGAGTAGGTAACCGGCATCCACACAACCGATATTTTTGTGTTCCAATAACCATATAATAATATCTATTTCTTACCACTTACGCCTTCTCAAATATAACGTATAACGTAGGTAATAATGATCCCAACAAAAACATACATTGGAAAAAGGGGCAAAGTTCGGTACAAACGATATTCGGGGAGGTCGGCGTCACCAATAAAATAATTCAGACCCAACGGATGCCAAGTTCCATGACAGGTCCTTTAATCATAGGTATGTTCATTACAAAGTTCCTCAATGCATTTAAAAGAAAATTTGTTGAGTTATTCGATAATGGATTTATAACTTGGATGAGATAGGAGCCTTGAGAAGCGGCGCTCATGGGTACGAAATATTATGCGACTTGTTTGAATAAAATGTTGACTTTATCTGAGGCGTTCTTAATTAAATGGCTACCACTATATGTGACCTTTTACTCGTATATGTATGGATATCGACGCTATATTCCGTTAAAGTCGTACTAACTGTTGTTTATTTTGTAAGCGTGAAAGTAGACGGGAGACAGCGTTCTAGACGGGCGTTCAGTGGCCTATTTATAGACTAGCGCCGCGAAAATAAACCGAAGCGCGAGACGCACGGTATCGCCGACCGCCGCCGCCGCCGCAACCTGTTTAAAAATTAACTGTTATTGACCTTTGGGAAACAATAAAGGTAATATATGTGACACAAATTAAATCCCAAGCGATAAGAATAAGTGTTCAGGATTATAACAAATATTTACTTAAAGCAACTATAGCGTCAGATTGCGATGGTTTGTTTAGGTGCTAATTTCTTAGTGCCTAGTCACACTAAAACGAGCTCCGTACGGTTCTCCGAAACAACTTTTTCCGACACGGAGGTACTCTATATACGTTCCGCTTCGAAAGTTGTCGTATTACGTGCAAACAAGAGCATGCTTCGTGAGCGACTAAACGAAACCTATGACGCTGGTCATAAGTTTTGGGATCATGCGCGATAATCAGGCAACATTTTTGGACATACGTTTCTTGACTATATGATCTAAGCATCCCTAAAAAGAAACCACGATTACTTGAAACTTCCTCGAGAAAAAAAAATGTAATAGACTCTATTTTATATTTTCTGTATTTTATTATTTAGGTACTATATTTTTACAAATTAGTTAAGGGAATTATTTTTAAAACATAGCATGTAGGTACCTACTTAATAATTACTAAAAAAACTGACGTGATTTAAAAAAAAAATGATGTTTGGCGCTTACGTTGATTATTTTCGAGCGCGCTTACTATAGCCATCACACCATTTACATGAAATACCAAGGAAAAACTCAGAACAATCAATGTCATTTTATAATTCCATAGTCCTCCGTGATTGGTCCGTGATCCTCCCGCATCATTTTCAAGCGAGGATCGATGTATCGTCTCTAGATACAGAACCACTGTACCCTAGTGGTCTTTCTGCGAGCGGTGTAGAAACTTTCACTCAGTTCGATGCCCTCCACACGCACTACGCTATACAGAGATATTTGTTTATTGAACTGTACAAGCACAGCCTATAAACCATAATACAAGATTTTTTCTTCCATGTGATTAGGATAGCAAACGGGCTTGCAGTCCCACCATCCACTGCCACTCGTGGACATATGTGACAAACTCGAATAGGACTATACGAGGGACTGTTAGTCAGTTAGGTCTGTTAGTATTAAGTGTTAATAATAATATTAGTTCGTTCTATCGTTATAGGACTATGGGTGCTAGGGCTGTTAGGTTGAGTTTGTCCTGTTAGTAAATATTAGTAATCGTTAGTATTTGTCCTATTTGAAGCTGGTCACAGATGCATTGCTATCCCTGAGTAATGAGGTGGTCACATCTACAAGTATGTCAGTGTAGTAAAAAGAACTGTAAATATACAAAAGTGGAAGGATATTTTTGTTATTATTTAATCAATACTGCTTATATATAGGCAGAGTGGCAGACCACTGTTATGGCAACGTATGACCGAGCCACTTACCTTGTAGCTTTATTGCCATATTTTTCTTACTAATATTAAAACGCGAAAATTAGTTTCTTTGTTTGATACGCCTTCACGACTAAGCCATACAAGCGATTTCCAAATAATTTGGTAGATAGGTAGTTTTAATCATGGAGTTCGTCATAAGATTTAACGCCCAAGACCCGAGTACAAACATTTATCTGGTAATTAAATGTCTGAACCGGGGTTCGAACCCAGGACCTACGGCTCGTCAGACAATGTCACTGACCAACACGCGATACATTTCCAGCGTATGTCTTACAATAAAAACCGAAGGTTGTGTTCTAATGTGTTAAGATAAATGTACCAAATGTGTTAAGATATAAAAGCCATCCCCAGATCAACTTACCCCCTCCAGTGTATTTTTCAGGGCAACAATAGGGCAGAATATGTACTTCGCAATTAAAACATAATCATAAGCTGTTAAAGTGAACTTCAGAGCAATTCAAAAACAGTTCATTCGAGGCTTCAATATTTGTAAGTCATTTGAAAAGTTTAGACAGAAGAGAACAATATCATGAAATCTCTGTAAAATGAATTCAAATGGAGAAAGTTTGTTAAAGCTTGAAGGTCTATCGACATTATTTATTCGACCCGAGACTTCTTTGTTCTTTATTCATAATACTTTACATTCGAAGAGTATCCAAAACACAAATACTTTTCTACGATATAAGTATACGGATTGGACTAATTTAAGTTTTATAGGTCTCCATAGTTATTCTTATTATAGTTATTCTATGTTACAGAACTTGTTTTAAATAGATAATTACTTTAACCGCAGATAAAGCGAGGTAGAAGCCAATGAAGTTAAATAATAGCGGCAGAGAGCCACTTACAATTGTCCCAGAATGTAGGGAATAATGAAACAATGAAATCTAGAGCATTCGTTACGCTTTTGAGTAGACGCAGCCTTTTTTTCTTCAAAACAAGGTTGCCAAAACGAATAAAAATTTCATAAGCAATTTCTCTCTTAAACTTTAAGGGATTCAGTCAGTCTACAAAATAAATTGAAACTCAATTATGTATACAGACTCATTTTCAGGGATTCAGCGCGTGTGGTCGGAAAAGGTCAAGTTCTTTCTAAGGATGTCATGATTCGTAGCCGTTACCGTACCCGAAACAATTGGGTACCCGAAGTTGAAGTAGCACTTTAGTTCTTGGTTCGTTTAATAGGTAGAGGTATTATTGATCATAATTGTTAAATTATAGTATGAAATCGCCAAGTGGCATAAGGTTTTGGCCATATACTTGAGAGTCCGCGTTTTTTATCCTAGGCCTCTGACTGATTAAATGTATGTAATGACTTTTTAAGGCGACGATAAGCGCTGGCGACCTTGAGCAAGAGGGAGGAGCCATGCACCTCATCCCCTCGACCCCGCTTGCAACATTTACTGATTTTTGTGGCGCACATAAAAATAAACAAAAGGGAGCGGATTTATTTCCTTTTGACGTTTTCACAGTGGGCTATAACATGGGGTTCTTCAAATAAGCGCAAAAAGACCTCTCCTTCTGGGCCAGTGACGCGTTGGCGACCCTTCCGGTCTTGTCCGTGTCCATACGCGACAGTGATCACTTCCTAATAAGTGGACCGTACGCCTGTTCCAGTGTCTGTTCATCTTTTAAATAATATCAAGACCCAGTATCCGAATGGCAATCCGACCCTGGTTTGTACGTTTAAGTAAAAATTTGACTTAGTGTTGCACATTTGTAGAAATTTATATTTTTACCAAGTGTAAAGAAACGTGACCTCGACCGTCTAATGTCCCGACGTCATTACTTAGTCCCCTCTAATGGATATTTACACTCACAGTCCACATAAAAAGCGACATCTTAGTGTTGAAGCGATACTTCTCGGGACTATATACAGACAAATGCACTACTCAATGTTCCCGCTACCCACGGAGTTAAGAGTAAACTGACTATTCACTTGAGTTTTTTTTACAAAATTGCTCCATAATGCTTAGAACATATTGTGAAACCTCTCGTTTTTTAAGCGGTAAACTTTTTGTCGAAATAAGTAAAGAATCGTTATGGCTTCTAAAGATCGTGATGTAAGGTTTTATTATGGCTATAAATGTATTTGAGGGTTCTCATGTTATACTATACTATTATATACAAGACCAGAAAGGGTCCGGGTATAAAATTGTTTCGACAGTCATTGCATAAGTTTAGCGCTGTGGATATACACTTCAGTCACCGGCGACTGCAAATCTGAAATTGAGCACTGATCGATCGCTATAATGTGAAAACAAAGGTTACAGTCGCTGGTAAATCGCCGGTGACCGCAGTAGCTACTGTGTAGACCCATCATTATGCTTTAAGTAATGTCTAGATAAACTGCTAGAACGGATCAAGCACGTCCATTACTTTAGTATCTGAGCCGTGAAATCACTACTTAGTACTGTTAGATGCGAAATGCCAGAGAGACTACGTCAAGGTATTTATGTATATTACTGCTATGTAAGTTCAGTTATCGTTGTTTTAACCCGCGCTAAATCGGCGACGTGGGCGGAGGACAGCACGCGGTGAATAGGGTTGGACAGTTAGCCAGTGTTCATATGAATAACTGCCTAGATAGATATTATTTTATTCCATACAAACTCATTCATTTCACGTATTTTTAAAAATCCTTTAAATATATAAAAGGTCATCAACAGCCTATAGTAGTAGTCCACTGTTGAACTGGAGGTCTCCGTAAAGGTATCTACTGTCAACATTTCAAGCTTCTAGCTTCAGCTCAGAAGCTTTAGCTCAGAGGTTTCGGCTCAGCGTTAATGAATTAGTCATTCCGTAGTACATAGACCATCACCATCCCAAAATGGTCAACAATTTAAGACCACAAAACGGCGATTTCTACAGATTTCTGCCGTAGTCTTATCTCAATTATGAAAAATGGATCACATTCAAAGACATCCAAACTTATATACTCGTATTTGTATCACAGCTAATTGGGAACCCTAGAGGAAGCGAAAGATGGCTGTAATATTCGATGCCCTTGAAATGCAAAGCTATTCCTGTATTCCAGATCTTACAAACCCTATAGACGTAGTATACCTATATGATGAGATCAAATATTAGTTTTGGATCTTGCGTTGCTGTCAGTGTGAGTTACCATTTCTAGCCATCATCAATCACGATGAATTGGCCCTGAATCGGCATTTGCGAACTAAAATGATGCTTCAAAATGTTCTACACAATTAGAAATAAACGCAAATATAGTTTAGAATATTTTAGTTATTAAGTTAGTCCTGTTAGTATTTGATCTTAATAGAATTATTATTTGTTAAATACTAATTAGTAATTGGACTGTGGAAGTTAGGTGTGTTAGTGTGCGTTAGTCCTGTTAGTAAATATTAGTAACCTATTCGAACTTGGTCACATTGGTTCATTTATAGGTATTTACCCGAACATTACCCGAAAATTTACCCGACCCCGAACCCGATGTCCACGTTATCGTTTTTTAGAAATTCGTTCCTATTCAAAGGAAAGGGGTGAAATCGTTTGTATGCTACTTCTTAACTTTTTATTGGAGATACAGGAACATTCAATCGATGGCATCTTCGTATGAGAGGACTTTCTACTCCTTAGAACTGTTTACATTCATATAAGTGTAAACAGCAACCACACCTTTCCGGCTGGAAAACAATAATAATTGATTTTGGCAATTTATGCAGCGAATTTATTAATTACTGTATTTTTTAACCATTATTGTCATACTGCTAGGTGAAATGTGGGCAGCGCTCGTCTCTCAATGGATTCGGCAGATGGGCGGCGAAACCGAGGTACGCCAAAGAAGTGGTAGCGAGACGAACTCACAAAGTAACAAACATTATGTACCTACTCATTCTAAAAATTTCTAAAAAAAAAATTCTGAAAATTTATCTAAATTAGATATATAACTGTAGGTAAACTTCCCAAAAACTGTAAGGATAAAATAAAATTATCACAAAAAAATCGTAATTGAAGTAAGAATGAAAGAAATACAAATTTCACCCGTTGCCAACCAGACAAAAATATCAGTAAGTCAGTCAGACAGACTAATAATAATGTAGCTGTAATTTCATCTCAATAACCGTATTACGTACCTTCGGTTACGAGAACGATTCCACATAGGTACTCCAAGCAGGATACGCTTCGAGTAAATTTGCAGTGGAGTTCACTAGATCAATTATAGTGGTATCTAATCGGGTATTAACTGAATTGCTTGTAATTATACTGCAGTAACGGTGACGGGTAACGCTACGTTCGTTCGCATCCGCACTCGCCAGTGCCGCCCTCTAGGTACCTTTGCGCCGCGTTAATTACGCTGTGCAAAAACTAAGCCAGCACTAAGAATGTAGGCTCTCATTTAATGTTCTTTAATGGTGACGTACGTGTTATTACCAACAAACGGTAAATGTAAAAACGGTCGGTAAGAAAATGTTTCGCGTAGGTACCTTCTCACTTCTATCTCAAGTATAATAATTATACCTCTAGACTACCTACTAGAACCATTTACCAAGTCCATTTCTTTCCGGTTGTTATGTTGTCAGCATTTTTCAGTGTTTTATATACACAGTGTGCATATGTACCGTTGACTATATTTCGTTGAACTTATTCCGTTGCGTTTTTTACAACCTAACGTGTTGCAAGCACTTTGCATAAAAACTTTTTGTTTTTAAGAACTCATGTCATCATAATCCCTAGTTTAGTAATCAAATTCCCAGTGCGCGCTTATGCTTCATATAAAATGCCGGTAATTACTACGGGCAGTAGTAGACGACTGAAAAAATCAGAGATAAATAAAAAAATTCATGCCATCATTACCTTTTACAAATTTTTATTTCCATTTAAACAAATTTCATATTCAATGATTACCTACTCCCGGCATAAAAAAGCTGTTAAGTACGGAAAATTTGAAAGCTTTATTTACGCGATTGGGAAAATGAATGCTAAATATTCAAAAATAATACCTTGTTGAAAAGCAAATAAGAACATTGAGATTAATGTCCAGTGCTAATTGAATTTTATGAAAACTCTTATGCGTCAAATGCTTATCGGGTCGCAAAACGCAGAAATCAGCAGTAATGCGATTTTCGCAGCCTAAACTTTATTTTGTACGGTAAAAACCACCGAGCACTAAACCTAAAACGGTACGATCTCATTAATGCACGGGTTGCAAGGAGATAAAATATAATGAATAAAAAACACAAGCCAGGTTCTTGATAGTTCTGGGTAATGAACACAAAAATTAGTTGACTGTAAAGTTTCAGAGTTATGTATTGTTAATTACAAAGAAATGCGTTCCTATTTATACAAAAAAGCAATTTTCTACGCATGAAAATGTAAATTCAGCGCTTTTAATCCAGGACCGCGCGTCGCGACATATTAAACAAAGCTACTTTACCCAT
>DWLO01001418.1:0-15057 GCA_018245335.1 Dalla quadristriga
TTTAAAGAAAAACAAACCTACAAACACACTCACATTTATTATAATATTATGTAAGGAAGCAAGGACAAGGATTGCGAGTTTTCCAATTTTCCAAGCTTTTTCAAAATTACAGGAACTTGTAAGTGCTAAAGGCTGTCCTTCAAAGCCAGCGACGAAGCATTAGCAGTTGTCTTCACGGGTGTTGCCTTTTTGACTTTAAAAGAAGGTTTCATTTTTGTTGTCATAGTAACGGTTTTATTATTAGTTCAAGATTTACTCATTTAATGTGAAATAATTTATTGTTTATCCAAACAATCTAACCACGACAGCTACATGCAAATATGTCTAATGTAATAAGACAAGGTGTAAATATTTGTGTTAATTTCTTAAGACAATCACATTGTTTACAGATGCATCGAGCCGAAATTGAGTTTGCAAACGGTTGAGTATTGACATAAGTGTTTTGCGGATAGGAGCAGAGTATTTATTTGCTTAAGTGGTCTCATCACAATCACATGATCTCTCACGAGGAGCAGACCACGAGTTCCCAATCATAATCATTCTCATTTGTTCTTGACTCGGAACGCCGATGTCGCCACTCCGTCGCGTAGCGCTTATCGCCCCACAACAATATTAATTGGATTGCTCACTCAATGCTACTTTGTTATGATTACGAAATTACAACTACTGATATAGGACGATGGCCTTTATCAAGTACGCATCCGCCGGCTTCCCAAGTAAGGAAAAAGAGCCGGAAAATGAACATAGATACTGCACCTGACATCGAGTGGGTTCGCGCGCTACAAATGTATCTCTCACTATAAAACGAGTAATATTTATTGTATATTTTGGTTTCTTAAAACCTAGCTGCAGAAACAAAACAGACCTTTAGAATAAAATGGGTCTGATAATATTAAACTATGATAAAATAAATGTTTTTATTACTAGTATCCAAATTAGTTTTCCGAGGGCGGTGCTGCGGTAAACAGCTAGTATAATAAAATAATAGCGCAATGTTTCAGGGTTGGCTAGAAGGATAAACCGGTTTCAAGATTTATTTAAAATATCACCGGAATCCTGTTGTAGCACTTGACATGTGACTCTTAAATTGTGTGACTCGAATACAAAAGAGGAACTAGTATTTATAAATTTAATGATGTCGCTTTAAAAATGTTACCAAGTAAATTTTGCCAAAGCGGATTGATCGCTTCATTTCAACACAAAGTATTTTTAAGTTTAGGTAATAGCTACATTCATTCAGCCAAACTGACTAAATTAAATTTCTTTGTTTATGTATTACAGATACAGACGGTATAACTTGCATTGTTGCCGAGTCCGTCAGAACAAATAGATTAATGTAAGTGGAAACGTTTTGTAGTGTTGTTTACTTTTAAATTCTAACTATTCATTTAGTTTTTGGTTGCACTTTTCAATATAAGTTTTCTATTAGGTACCTATCTATATAAAAATTAATAATTCTGTTCGTTGGTAAGCACTTGAACACGGCTGCCATCGGCAATTTTTTTTAATGTTCGTAATAGTCCATCTAAGGTGAAAGGAACGGAGTGAAAGGAAAACTGGAAAATTCAGTTAAATTGAAAGTTTTCCAGAGAAGTCTTCATTAAAGTTGGTAGAGGTTCCTGGGAGTCACGGAGATGGTCATATTATCCTTTTGGTCCCAATAAAATAACTATAATCCGAGGCAATGAAAACTTCGTAAATTTAACGCAGACAAAGTCGCGAGCCACAGCTTGTATCTACATTATATTAACCATTATAATCACGAAATCTCAGAAACTTTTAAACGGAGCAACATTTTCGAAAGTTTGTAACTAGGCTTCTGTTTATAAAGAAAAATCAGTAGTGTCATCGTTGTTGCAAATTCAAATAACCAATAATATTCAAATAAAATAAATATAAAAAAATAAAAATAATAATAAATAAGGGGATCAAAGTATTTATGGAAATTCGTCATTTATGAAGTTAGAAATATGAAAATTGGTGTTTAGGTTTCTGATTAAAAATAAAAGTCAATTGTATTTTATTATATCACGGTTTTTATTTATTTATTTATTAACGCACGAATTCATTTATTTATTGTTAGTTAGAGCGGTAGAGTTGTTAGTTTTGGATATTAATCCCCCAAATAAGGTTAAATAAGGAACGAAAGTTAATATGGTAAAATGCGTGATTTTTGTACTCAGAAACATGAAAGTTGTTATTTTATATTTTGGAAAACTTCGAAAGTAAGTAAGTAATAATAAAAAATACGATTTACATGATTCAAAGGTTGACTTATCCAGAGGGACATGTCACGGATCGACCTGAAAATATAAATACGAAACGCAAATGCATAGAAACTGACGGGGTAAGTTCAGAGATATTAAAAGACATGTAATGCGATAATGATTAACTTTAAGTACATACTTATTCTTCTTCCAAAATTAATGAGACGCTTCGTTTATAACATAAGGAGCAAAATAAATTCGGGGGCACTGACCACTAATGGCACTAATGGATACAGGATAGTAAGGATTAAATACTTTTGAGAAATACTATGACCTAAGAATGTTAACGCATATTCTTTAATTGGAGAAAATTCACGTTTGATGTTTTTTTTAAAAAGGATTCTGAGATGTTGCCGGTGAGAAATCCCATCAGGCACTATGGTGCCTGATGGGATTATATGGAAGGTATTATATCTTACCTTTTCTTACCAATACAAACAATTGGAGTGTTTGTCTGTGATATTAAAATCAAGGTCATTTACCTAGACAGTATCTGTCTTCCGGTCGGCTCAGAAACCGCTGAACGGTTTTTGATGACGTTTTTAGGGATTGTATAGGGAAGGTATACTGACTTATTGTATATGCTTCGTTTTGTCTCAATATCTCAAACGTTAGTTTAGTTATCGCCCTTAGCGTTACAGACGCTAAATAAATGAACGAATGTAATAAATGGGTCCCTTAGGGTACACCCAAACTTACCTATTTATTTCACACTGCCAACATTAATCGATATCCTCAAATCTATTTCCCTGTAACGCAAATTATCTTGACTGTGTAAAAACGCAATATTGCTGATTTAAGAGCAGCCTAAATTATGGAGAACTCTCAGGCGCGCAGGTTCATTGTTTTCTTTCACCTAATTTGTATCTCTTTGACTTTCACGGGTCTATTATATAGGTACATATATTTCATTTATATACATCATACAAAGTAGGTTCACGTTAAAACGGGTTGATCAAAATGACTAAGGTAAACATGCGCAGATATCTTAAACTAGATTTCAAAATATATGGATCTAGATGTGATCTAGATCTGATTAAATAGATTAAAACACTTCACTCGATTTATTATCATTTATTTCAAATATATTGGAATTCATTTTTTTACTTTCTTATCGAATTGAAAGTTACAAGCGAGAGCGACCTCTCGGACGCAAGATAATGTTATCATAAAAACTCAAGCGATCGATATCAGTTTAGAACATAAAAGTAAATAAATAAATATAATATCCTGCTGCAATGCAAACCTTTAGGAACTACCTACAACGGATTTCGGTATAAGGCTTATTTTTACAATAATGAAATGGGATAAGCTCTCATTTACGACTCCGTGCAGCGTTGGTCTGTGTCCCTGACTTACTAGCTGTGGGTCCTGGGTCCGATTCCCGGTCGGGGCAGACATTTATTTGGCAGATAAATGTTTGTACTTGGTTTTGTGTTTGTCCACCACCCGCAACACAGCGAATTTTAGTGGTGTGAATGAGAATGAAATGTGAGTGTGTTAGCGTTGATTTTTTTTTGATTTTTTTTATTTGAATCCAATTATTAATCGATCAATTTTTACTACGTGTAGGTACCTAAATAATTCTTTATGAAATTGTAATAAATTATAAGATTTACGTAGGTAACATATTATTAACGAGATAGTTACCATTTCAAAAGTTCACTTGTTTTTCTGAGCGGTTTAGCCTATCCATGTGCTAAAGTTGTGGTCTCCTAGGAAAGCGGTGCCGCACAAAGCGTCCGCAATTGTCAGAATCTCGAAAAGACGGCCGTCATAATCGTCTAGAACTCCACTGCGCCGGTTGGGTGCAATAATTCACCGTACAATTATAGGCGTCCGACAACTGTTTACAACCATAAACATTTTGTGACGTCACGGTGTCTTTAGGAAATCATGTGTCATACTGCATAGTAGCTACGTCGGCTAACGTTGCAGTGACGTCACCGGACACCTTATTACGACCGCGTCTATAGCTACCGGCATTCCGTTGCTATAATAGGAAAGCATAGCCTTCGGAAAATGAGAAGAAAACACTAATAAGTGATAATATGTGTGGTTAATTTCGTAATTAAAATATTAACTTTTTGGTTCTCTAGCGCGCCATTAGAATAAGATGGATAAAAGAAGGATGTCATTAGGGTCTTATTGCATAATTACCTACCTACCTATTTATTCATGTATTTACGAATACATTTTTATTTTGTTTTGCTTTGCTGTGTGCTTTTGTCAATAGTTAAGTTGAATAATAATTATATTTAATATCATTATTATTAATTTAGTTGGATTTTTATCAGTACCTACCCACTATTCTTATAAAATTTGTACTAAATAAGAAATCGACGTTGAAAAGAAAACCGAAATATTGCGAGCAAACAATATAAAAGAGTAGGTAGGTAGGTATGCAGTAAGTATCTATATTTAATGGATCTGGTACAAATCCATCCATATGTCGCTAATTTCTTTCAGACATAAACAAATAGGTATAAGGTCTGTCCAGTCTGTTTGCGCTCAGGTTACTAAAGCCGCGGTCACGATCTCGGGTACGCAATTATCGTATGTTATTGTATAATTAGCCTATAATTACTTCTACCGACACCCATGTAATAAACTAATAGTTTAACTATTGCTAATATTTGTTTTATTTTAACCAGACAATGTTAGTTCTTCGCATAAGCCACAGATAATATTTAACGAAACTATTATATTGTATTTGAAATTGTAGACAAACGAATAACATTATTTTCACAACACATTATCTACAAAAATAATGTGTGTTTATGAATAATTGAACGATCCACCGAAATTATTCTGTAAAATATTTCTTAAACGTATGTTATTAATTCTGTAAACGCCACGTCTGCTCAAGAATTCCGATTCTTATTAGACCTTAACCCTATGTGTTTATTTAGTTTATTGAAAGTTCGAATTAGCATATTTTTCATTGCAACATAGCAACATTACAGGAATTCCTAATTCGTTAGTGCATATAATTGGATATAATACTACGATTATGCGTCCAGTTTTAAAGTAAAATCAATAGTTAAAATCGTAATACCTGATGTCAAATTACAATTTTCAACAGGTACTCAAGTTATTAATTCTTAATATCAAGTTATAAATATCGATACGTAGTCAAACTATAAATTACATAGGTCGAATTACATCAAAACTCAAATTGCAAATAGGTACTACTTTCAGAATACAAATGTGACTTATTAGGATACATTTGTTGTATAGACATAAGGAGACTCAATAAAATGTCTTTGAATTACATCTTTAATACATACTGTAATAGCACACTGTTATTTAATATTTTTTAAGGTTCTGTACCTACCTGATGGGTGCGTGGTATCCAATTGCTGTCGTTAACACTTCTTCTGTCTATATATCTATGTATATATCTATCTATATATAGAAAGGTATTACTCGAGTTAAATTCTACAACAAATATTTGTATTTATAAGAAGGTTATAAAAAATGTCAAAAGACAAACAACAAAAGCCAACGTTACTTGATGCATGATTTTTCCATTTTATGGAACCCTGTGCACAATTATACTCATACGTTGCTAAAACGTTGCATTAGTTCGGTTTACGGGACTAACAATCGAAGGACACTAGACGGATTAGTGGGACCCGGAGTCTATTAAATATTAAATATTATACATAAATACGAACCATAACTGACCGGTAACGTCAAACTTAAAATCACAGCCACTGCACAGAACGAAACGTAGCGTTTAAAAGTCGTGAGGAAACTAATTCCAAACGAGATAGAGGGCGATCTATGCAAGTACGCGCACCTACATGTGATGATACGCGGTGACATTCGCTAACAGTTGCTATTGGTTGCCTCGGTACCAATTGTACTACAATTGAGATGTTAAGTAATGCTAAATTAAATTTTGTGTAATTGAATTTAACATGCGTGCGTTAACAAGCCTAAGATGGTAGCAATATGATGATCCAAGGATCAAGTATTTTTTTAGGGCTCAATATTTTATGAATGTTAAGATATTTATTCCCTTTTTTTTTTAAATTTTCTCTCCTCTGTATCAGGCAGGCTAATGAACAGTGCTGAATCCAAGCCCGGGAAAATTCTTGTTCATTACACTAGATTTAATGACTAGGGTCCGGACTAAGTAAAATCATATTTTAATATTAATACCAATCTACATACTAGCCATGTGCCCGCTTTGATTTCCCATTGGCAACATCTCAGGAATAATCCGACTGTACCCAAATGTTCAAGTGTCTGTCTGTGACTTCCGAGGCGATGAATTTACAAAGGCACTAATACAAGTAACTTTTAATTTTTGTGGGTAAGCGGCTATACTCACCTTGATTTATTATTTACTTTACAACTTACTTTTGTGTATAAACATAAACTTAAGCCCCAATTTTCATGTTTCTTACTATGACGAATTTGCATACAATCTTTTGTCCCTTATTTTACCCCATTATGGGATGAATTTCCAAAAACGCTGGTACACCAGACATTTATTTATAATCACAAATTATCAACATCTATTTCCATATTTTTAACTTCAATAATCACGAACTTCTGTAACAACAGTCATCCCATATTTGACCTCCATAGCATCTGTACTGTGTTTTTTTTATTGGTTTCTTGCTATTGACGAGCTATAGCGACGATCAATTTAAAAAAAAAGCTGGAAACATGCAAATTCATACTTGTTTTTCTTGAATTTAAAATTATGATTATCGTCGAATTACGACCGGTCGGCGAACACTTATTATAATAAAACTGTAACTTTACCAAATCTTTTATGACATGAAATTAGGTAAATAGGTCGTTATTCTTTTCCAAGCGTTAAAATAAGTATTAGCTAAAACTTAGATATAAAAAGAGCGTTAATTAATACGTACCAATATTTAGTAAGCAGTGCAAAGAGTTTTCCTCAGTCATTAATATTCTTTAATCGTTACGTATTTCATTCATTGCGTGACACGACTACCAGATAATATTATTGAGAAGCTATTGATTTATGTAAGAATTACCAACATTGACTTACTGTAATCATAAATTTTAATATTAATAGTTTATGTAAGTAAATACCCAAGCTTGTGTTTATTAACACATCTTAATAAATTATGTGCGTTTTGATGTTGCTTTGATGATTATTTCATTATCCCAATCGTTCAGTTAGCTATTGTGTTTATTAACCTTCGAATGGATAACTGTATGTAGAAAATAGAATAATGATGGGAATTGTTTTCGTTATCATTCAAATTTAATATTAAATATATTATACAGAAATGTAAGAAGAAGTTAGGTGTGAAATTAAATAAAAAAAAATTACATTATATAAATTTTAGCATTTTGAATGTCAGGTGTTCCATCATTTAAAAAAAAGCCGTTAGTATGAAAAACTAGCTGTTCCTGCAGCCTCACTTCCTTCAATGCTATTCTTTCCATACACATTTAAATACCCCATTTATGCGACGCGAGTTTCAAAAATAATTTCCTAGTGGATGACTACGCTATAAAAGGTTCCTACTTTCAAATTTCAAGCCCCAAGCTTCAGCAGTTATGACTCGACGCTGATTAATCAGTCAGGTCAAAACAAGCCTGTTTAATTATTTAGATTGATTGAATGAAGCATCGCTGCACATCAATGTAATAATGTCATTGTACATTATTTTTAATATTTATCGAGTTGTCGATTCAATTAAATCTAAATAAGAGATATAATAAGATGAAAACTGGACGGCGTGCTACGGAAGGAGAGAAACTAGTAAACTGTTTACTGACCATGGATACCTATAGAAAAATAAGCTAAATTTAACGACTAATCCCCATTTCAACAAGTAAGGATTTGTATTTTTAAAAATTAAATTAAATTTTCTTATTAAATGTCTGTCTTTGATTGCTTTAAAATTTACGTTTCATGCCTATTCGAAATTTGGAAAATTAGTTAGGTACCACAAAAAATACCTAAGTGAAAAGAAAAAAACAAGCTCCTAGTGTTAGAATTTAGTATAAGCAACTAAGCAATATACATTTTAAATGTGACAATTCTTCATGCCATGGCCTTAATCTTAAACCAATCCCCACATGTTAAGAACCTGAAATACGTCCCTGGTGTACAAATTTAATTGAAAATAGTTGCCAGTGGTCATAAATGTGTGCACGGGCCACTTGACACTTGACGGTGGACTGTATGAATATGACAGTTTTAGTACTTGTTAACATAAATAATAGTAAGAAGTATGGTATTTCAGTAGCTATTGCGCAAAATAAAGACAAAAACAATGACATATAATTAGTTTTACATGTGTATAATTAAAACATTTGAATGACAATGCGCCACACCAACCACCTGTTGTAACGTAAGCAACTCATAAATATGATAAAACATTGCGCTTTCAAATGTGATAAAAAATATTATGTACATACCTGAGAAAAAGCTTATGTAGTAAGCGTACAATCACTATAGGGTCAACATAAAATCTCTGTTTATCTATATTTTTCAAACTCAACCAAACTAATAAAGTATGACCATATTATTGTATTCTTTGAGTAAAGAGTCTAGGCGTTTGATCCGTTTCGTAGATTCGCCAGATATCGTAGCCGACGAGTTGGCTCTCAAGTGGAACGAGATAATGGAAAAGGGCGAAATGAGCGAGAGATCCCACTCCGCCGGGCAGTCGCGACGTACTCTCGCTACGCCTTACGTGACTACGCTAAAGGGCACTTCACAATATCCACTTTTCCTTCAGTAACCTTTTCTTAGAATTCAGCTACCTTACTACTCAAATGCCAAAAAAACACAAGATGTTGTGTCATTCAGACGCGGTATTTTTTTCTTTGTTCATCTGTTTGGCACTAAGTTATAATGGAAAGAATAGATCTGTTCACGAGATCGGCTTAACATACAATGGCTAAAAGTACGTCGAAATCTTTGAAGCTACTTTAACGCAACTGCACCATTTTGTGGGCTTTCCTTGGTTTTTATACATGTCACGTGTAAACAATAAACAGCAGTTTCTCGGTGCGAGAACCGCGTTACTGTATGAATGTATTCATTTACATAGAGCCGCTATTATGGGTATTTTAACTATTCAAGACCCTAAATTAAGAATAATAAAGAAAAATAAAGAACAAATTTGAAATTAAATATTCTGGACACCAAGCGAAAGCCATGGCTTGATTTTTTTAAATGATGACAATAGCTAAAGGACAAGCTGTCCGTGAATAAGAACATTTATTGGTTAGTATTCGTTAGGATACTAATAAGGACCTAATAAGGACCATGGTAGTTAGTTAGTTAGAACATAGTTACTTATTAGTAACAAATAATTCAGTTACTAAACGTTAGTGTTAGTTTCATAAGAAGCTGATTACAGATTCGTTGCTACTCTTGAGGACTGAAATGGTCGCGTCTTGTATACCTTTTTGACTGGAACAAGATTGCTTAGCAATCAATTATTTCACGGCATAAATGGGTTTGGCGGTGTTACCAGTCCGGGCGAACCGTGTACCATTTACCACATTGTATACGGAATCTTTCCTTTTATTTGTTTCAATATTTGTTTAATAAGCAAGTCATAAGGGACGATGAACAAGCAGTCGACACAGACATTCCATTAAGACTTTGGTGTATGTAACCTATCGAGTTCTTGAAGGAAAGTTGTAGTAAGTATTAAGTGCACAAGTAAGTTCCCGCAGTTTCTTTAAAATATTTAAATCGTTGATTTTTCTTAAAAATTAACACCTAATTAATTAATAATAAATGCTCTCTTATTGTTTACAACTTCTTTCCAAACGGTCAACAAGATTTTTAATACCAAATCGCTAGAAATCAACCGGTTTTTACTCGAAAATGTCATCTAACCAAACTCAATTCTGCATCAGTATTGAACGGAACTCCGTGCATAGCATTTGAAAGAGATCGAATGTGGAAATCCGCTGGTGCCAAATCGGGAGAGTACCGTGGGTGTGGCAGCACTTCCCAGCTATGGAACCCTCTCCATACACAGCACAAATGTTACGAGCAGCTTTTGCGGTCTTAGAACCTTGATTAAAAGCAAGGACGTGTCGAAAATGCTCATTTTTTTCTACTTCGCATTCTATTTTAATGATCTGAAAATTAACTCGAACAATAAATCAAAACAGATTACGGTAGAATAAAACACCCTCATTCGAATGATTTAAAACATTTAATTAAATTTTTACATTTAGTTTCATTTAAAGATACGGCGGTAAATTGTTGCCAACCCAATATTGTACGCCCTTTTTAAAGAACCTTTTGTCATTAGGCTTAGCGAAATCATTAGGGTATGCTCATTCAAATATTAGCATTTAGCATATTTATGCTGGCATTACAGAACCTGAACAAACCAATAACCGAACAGTCGTGGATCGTCACGAACCCAGTTATCGGGTTAACGTTAATTGAGTTACAATGGTGGAAAGGTGACGTTGACACCAAAGTTTATATTCATATTCATATACACATACATACATTTATTACATTCCGTGATATTTGTTACAATAGGTGGATAATCCTAGATTTTAAAGTCATCGTGGACCCTGTAGGGCACAGCAAATTAGAGGACTTTTTGTCCTTTGACTGTTTTTTTATTCATTTATTCTTTACAGTAAGTCACATTTATAATTATTCGTTTTTCGTTATATTCGGTTTAATATATTGTGTTATATTATTTGAATTATTATGTTCTACTTTTTGCTACAATTATGTCAATTATTTTATTTTAGTTTTTAGTTGGAGTCAGTCCGGGTTAAGCTATTACCCTACGCTGATGGTGCCGCTGGGTGTAGAGGGTATTCCGACATACCGGCGAGTCCCACATACCCGCCTGAGTCGTAGCAGGCTCGGGTGGGAAGCGTAAAAGCATTCTCAGAGTTGAAAAAAAAGGACTGTCTGCACTGCGCTACTTAGATGTGAGCCGTGCTCAATGTAAGTGCTAACCTTAGCTTTGTATTAAATACTATGCGATTCAGGAGTGGAAAACCAACCAAACGAAGACGTTTGCCTGACGTCAACGTGGCAACGTTCCTTGCAAATGTTTTGTGTTTGTTTCTACAGGCTGGTCCGTGGTGTCGATGCTCTTTGTGTGAATTTGCGATTTCTATGTAAGATGTTCTCTAAACATTATGCCAGACTCTTAAATGTTCACACTACAAATTCTTAGAATTTCTTATTCTGATAAAGCAACAACTACGCAAATCTTCTACGAGTCCCCGACGGCTTTGTCCGTGCAATATTTGCTCGTTTCAATGTGATGAGAGTAGCAATCGTGCATGTAGTGTGGCCAATTCCGTCCATGGACATCTCCAACGAACAGGACTGTACAAAAGGATCATTAGTATAAGTTATTCCAGTTAGTACCTACGTATATAAGTTCTTAATAGAAAAGTTAGTTTAGTAATAGTACCTATAATGTGAATTAGGACTGTTAGTAGGTAGTTTTTTTAATTTTTTTTATAGATTTTAGCGTAACGATAAAGCAGACGGGCCACCTGATGTCCAGGCAAAGTCCAGGCAGTATTAATTGTATATGTTAGTCCTATTCCAGATTATCCACAGTTGTGTGGTTTCTTTTGAGGGCTTGTTTGTTGAGTTATCTTTTGTATAAGTACTTGTTACCGGCAAGCGCACCATTCCGATTAAGACACAAATCCTTACTAATGGTTATGTGAAAGTGTGTTGACTGTTTTTTTGTCCTTCTTTCACGCACCAATAGAGCCTTGGATCGACGTATATTTTATGAGATAAATTAATTTATGGGCCGAAGAATGGCATAGGCTTGTTATCCAGAATAATTGCACAATTCCTGTGGGATAGACATGGGAAAAAAATCTTAAAATGTTGCTAAGAATAATAAACGGATTCAACCAGTGAACACTAATTACTCATCTAATGTTTGCTTTTTTAGTAATTTAATATTACTTTAGTTATTCGTAAAAATACACGTCTACAAGTTTTATTTTTCTATTATTACTTTTTACCTGCTTAGATCATTTTGGATATCTTGGATACGTAATGCGTTTTTGTTTTAGTATAACACCTGAATAAATTGAATGAAAATAACAAATATGCTCGCGATGATGTATATGTGTATATTGTAAAAATCATCATTTATCAAGATATAATTTCTGATATAATGAGATTTCTGCATAATTATATTCACATCTGCTCAGTGACTTATCTGCATAAAGTAACAAACATACTTAGGTATATATGTATACACACAAATTCGCATTTATAAATTGTTATGATTATGGATTATAGGAATAGAACAGAATATAAAGTGTCACAGTTACCTCCATGATCTTTCTTATCGAGTGAAGCGTTGATAAATTACTTATCAAACAAATTTAACTTACGTACCAGTGATTTAAGTTTATGATGATGTAGCTGAACTATCGAATTTAAAGACGACACATGTAGTTACGAATTACATTGATTTGAAATAAAGATAAGATTATGTCAATGTTTATGTCATATGTTTTACTTTATCAATAGATGCGCAAAGATATATAACTGAGTCCGATTTGATTGGGGACTTATCAACATTTGAATTTTGTTAAAATTTCATTATTTTAAAAGCCGAAGGTGTCATAAGATGAAGCCAAACATGATCTTTAACGATGATCTTTATTTAACTTTAACGATGATCAATCAGTTCGCAGATTCCATAAACATTTATAAGGGAAACTGCACCGAGAAGGTCTCTGGGTTACAGTCACCAAAATTGTATATATGTAATATTTTCTTAAATATATTCTTTAAATATTTGATTGTGGCTTACAACCTCAACCCACAGAGAGATGTATTTGTGCTGGTATATGCGACTATATGTTATTATTCGCCATTATTATATTAGTTAAGCAAAAAAAACGCGCTGTTAAATTATTTGTAGATACTGATATTATTAAAAATTAACAAATATACAATCAGCATTTTGTGCAAATCCTATTATCTATTAATTTAAGTTTTTGCTGTATTTCTATTTTTTTTTGGTGCAAAATAAAGAATATTTGTTTTGTATTGTATTGTATCAGCTTGATATACTCGTAATGATTTAATTGTCAAATAAATAGTCATCATCAGTCAGCGTTTATTATCATTATTATTATTTTACTTTCACATTCACTTTTACACCAAAAAAAATTCAATGGATTATGCAAAAAAATACTTAAATTCTAAGGTACCTACAAGGGCAGTTTTACCTCTAAGTAGCAATTTCTTCCAGACAACCACATGGTGAGGAGTGAAAGAGTACAACTATGAAATAAGGTATGGTGCACAAGAAGAGGTCAGTAGGAAAATTTACATGAAATCGACATTTAATAATACGTGACGATGAAACACACAGGAGAGGATGCAGAAAGAAAGCGTGAAACAGAATATACCAAATTAAGTTAAGGTTTACAAAATTGGTTTATAGTACAATACTATCCATTATCAATTATTTTATATAACAACATTATTTTAATATAGCTTTGCTAGCTGTAGGTACGTACTATTAAATTAACTGCGTTTGTTTTGAAAATATCACCAACGTTCGTTAAGGTGGACGGGAAGCCGAGTTAAGCAAAGCTTACAACTTGGATACCATCTTGTCATCTATGCAGATATAAATTAAGCAACTCGTAAAAATAGGAAATATTAGTTAGGTTATAGGTTGGCTATTTTAATTTACACAGAAAAAGGGACTCCGCGAAGGGTGATAAAAGTATCTACTTATTACAAATGCGAAAATTTGTGTGTTTTAGGGAACTAGGGCTTTTAGTGTAAGTTAGTTAATATAAGTTATCGTTAGTTCGTACTCGATAAATTTATGATGTGCTCTGTACAAATAAATATTCGGGTTCAATTGCTTTTTCAGACGGCTTATTTATTGCGAAGGGTTTCGATCAAAAGTCAACATCATGTCTATTGTTAACTCCCGCTTTGTAGGGCTCGCTCCAGCTTAGTGACGCCTTCAACCACGTACCGTGTGCTCGTCTAGTCTAATTTGTTAATTAATATGAGTAGGTACCTATATTAACAGCGCAAGAGGAATTTGAAATTACAAGCTATAGGTACTTACTTACTTTAGTTTTATCTTGCAAAATATTAAGAAATCGCTACTTAGCGATAAGACCGCCTGCTGTACATCTGTCGTAGGTAAGCTTTTTGTAAAACTGTTGTACATTTTTATGGTGCACTAAAGAGTATAATAATAATAAATATTTATTGGGCAGTCGTTATTCAAAGTGAAAGATATGCTTAAATGTTAATACCTAGTGCGTTTTATAAAATGTAGCATTACTTTGTGTTATCCTACAAGGTGATAAGCTTGCCACCGGTCGATAATCTTTATTTGTCACGATCTTTGTGAATGTGATAAATAGATCACATGTGACTCGCGTCATGGTCGATCGAACTGTTTGTTTGGTCTGCTCGGGTAAAATTTTGTATTAACAGCTTCTCGCGTCTTTTTTAAACTCGCATTGCTGCAATAGGTTTCCGCATGTGCCTTTATAGATTTTTAATTATTAATTTCCATACAAGGAAATTTCTAGTTAGTTTTTCGGTTGTTGTTTGTTTTCGCCTTGAACTTCACTGAAGTCTTATTGTATAGGTACTTGGTAGTGTATAATCTTATCAATAAATAATATTGGAGTGTCTGCCTGTGATATTGAAATTAAGGTCAATTATTAAATGGAATATTCTATTTATATGACACCTAAACAAGATCAACCATTTCTAGAATTTTTTTCTGTCTGCGTTTTTTGTTGCGAATAGGCTCCG
>DWLO01001419.1:0-15053 GCA_018245335.1 Dalla quadristriga
AGTCACTAACATTCCTTTCCCCATAGTCCTTATTACTAACGAATACTGACCAACTAACATTCCTGGACTAACACCTCGAGTTCCTTTTACGGTCCTATTCGAGGTTTGTCACAGATGCCATGGGTGGAAGCGGATGGGTAGAGCTGCATGCCCGTTTGCTATCTTAAAACCATTAAAAAAAAAAATCTGAGATGTCCGTCTATTACAAAACGAAACCTAAACAGATGAATTGTACTCGTCCACAAATACAGATCTACCCAAACTTTTCTTACATGATCCACTTTGAGCATAATCCCGACGAAGTATAACGAGATTTAGTGTCACCTAGGTGATAAATATCGCTATAAGTCACAAGTAAAGTATAAGTATCGTTGAAGTCACCGCAGCTAATCAAGTGTAAAGTTGCGCGAGTAAGAGGGTGAAGTGAGAGGGTTAACCCCAGTAGCTCGGGGCGTAACATACTAGGAGTGCTGATTAATGGTTCTGTAATTGTTCCCACATAATGTACAATAACTTGGACTGATAAACACTAAGCTATGTGGGATATCCGAATAAAGGGAGAGGACAAATAGTTTGATCTGACTAATGGGTGGGTAGTTGGAACTGAAAAGCCGTAAATATCAACTGATTAATGCGACTCGTAATCCAATAAGATATGTAACATTTATGTTACATTTTTACATCAGAGGGTAAGTTTGTATCTAGCTTGCTGTTCACCTATCAAACTATAAAAGTTTACACGAATAACTGTAGGTATAACTAAAGGTTGTCTGGAAGAGACCGCTGCCTAGCGATAAGACCGCCTTTTGTGTCAATTCTTTTTAGTTTTTTGTTACTGTATTTATCTTTCTTTGTGCACAATAGACTTTTTAAGACAATAAATATTTGTCTGCCTATCGGATAATTCCTATGAAAATTGGATATCGAGTTGCCATTTGGTTTTTTTACGATAACAATCAAGTGTAAAATTGTAGTAAGTAAAAAATATATTCCTTGGACCTACGATAAAGATTATTATAGTATTTGAAGCAATTTTGTGTAAACACCGATTAGGAAGAATGCTCAAAATAAATCTTCGGACAATACAAATTAAATACTCACAGTACAACATAAAATGCATCGGTGGACTGGTCAGGTGGCTCAGGACTCGAGGGTCCACTCTAAAGGGTCGGGATCGCAGGGCCAGAAGCTCTCATGATTTATTCCACCCTTATTGATACCCTTTTAATTTTGTAGCGAGGGGAGCTGCAGTATTGCAATAGTTAGTAGCTACATATAAATCCAGTACAGTTAGTGTACATTTCTGTTACTCTGCTTTTGATATCCATTAACTTAAATGGGATATATGTATGTTTTTTTAAACACTTTTAAGCAACTGTTTACATCGTTATAGAATAATAAATAATATTAATAAAGCTGGAAACGTTTCAACTACATTTAAAAAAAAACAATACCGAGAAGAAATTTGAGCTGTTTAATCGCCGTCATTTTTCGCGCGCTTAGTATGATGTCACGCGACACCAGAATTGTAACCTAAAGACTACACACACCATAAAAACGTCTACACCTTAGCATGGCGGATGACGTCATGTTTGGTTATAAACAATGGCGTTGTGTTTCGCAATTTCAAATTTCGCTCCCCTATTTTGCACATTCCAATTATAAATTTTTGTCATTTAAAAGGAATAAAAACATATAATAATGGTTTAGTAGAATGTCTGAACGATACATATTAAAAAAAAAAAAAAAACTACTCGCATACTGGATAATATTACTTCCAATTTGTGACTCGGATATTATTACCAACATCATAAGTATGATAAAGTTCTGTCAACTTCAGCATCCGATGATAAGCTCAAATGTATGACTTGGAGTCGAAGTTATGAAAATGATTGTAGAGTAGAAAAGAATACATTTTTATTTGTCTTTCACGACAGTATAAATGTACAGGCAAATAAACTACAGACTATTATGGCTAACGATAATAATAAATCGCCAGGTTACAATTATACAGACATCATGTGTGAGTTGTAGACGACTCGGTGGCGCTTTGGTCAGTGACCCTATCTGACGAGCCGCGGGTCCCGGGTTCAATCCCCGGCCGGGGCAGACATTTATTTGGCAGATAAATGTTTGTACTCGATACTTGGGTGTGTTAAATTGTGTTGTTTTCTGTGTGTCCGCCACCCGCAACAGGGAATCCTAGTGCGGGGGTGTGAGTGTGTAAGCGTTGTTTTTTGTTTTGTTGTGTGACTTCATTTCAGTGATATAAAGTCGAATTGGAACCGCACTTGGCTTCAAGATGAAACCATGACGCTGATTTTCAATGCGGCCCGGGAGTTAAGTAGATCAGGTTGTAGTGCTACATATTTGTCCCATTATAATGGCTACGATATAACGATTTGTGTTTACGTGGTATTTTATTGTTTACAATTCATAAAGGTGTGGAACCAATGCGCTTACAATATTTTTAAATAGCGCATATAATATTACATACACAATGTTCTAAGCTCGGGCTCTCCGCAAGATTTACTTGCTGGATAAAATTGGCTCCCATTTAGCATCGGCACCGATATCACAATACCGACTGCCAGCCGATTTAAATTTATTTCGGACGTCGGTAACTTCCAATTTAAACCTCTTAATCCTCTATGATGTATGTCGGTATTCGGCAGGATTAAAAGTTCCACGGAAAATAACCGGGAAAACCTTTTCCGGGGTCGGATTGACCCGGGCAGAAGCAGGATTAGGCGGCCGGGATTGGATATACATAAATCCAGAGCAAGGCTTTGGGTCCGACGCAATTAAGCCTCTCGCGCTGATATGTCATTTTGACGAGCGGTGGCAATACTAATCGCAATTTTACATGTGGCTGTGTATGAAAATACATAATTTCAATATTAAAATTCAGCAGCGTCCGCGTCCCGTTCACAATGGGCGCTCCGTCGTGCATGGCGTCATAAATAATTCAATTTCATAGTAATAAAATACGCGTGACCGGTGCTACGGCGTGAAAACTTTTCAGCAATTACGGGTTGAATATAACAAAAAGCTTCTATCGATCCGACACGGCGCGCCGGGTCGATGAGGCCCGACACTCTCGTAATTCATGCATCAGCTTGCGCGGAAGGGTTGGCCGCGAGTGCAGCTCGATGACTTATAGTTTGTATTAATACGCTCCAACACTGGAATCCAATCCGAGTCCGGTTAATTAATTTAGACGGAACAGCTATTTATGTACCGAGCTATTCAAATAAAATTCCTGCAACAGCAAAGCATGGGACTCTTCGCTGTATATTTTCAAATATTACACTGGAATCTCGTTTTAATCAAAAGTAGGTACCCGTATAGGATGTCTTGTTAACAACAAATACTAACACGAAAATTAAGTTATGAAACAAAATTGCGATTTATTAAAATTTGCGAGTTGCTAAACAAAATTATTTATACACATGGCTGTGCCGATGTACATTGTACCTAAATCAGTGCGCTAACATAATGTGGAGGTGGGCTTTTGTTCAAAATATATTGCTTACGATCGTCCTTTCAACGTTCCTATCTTCAATCATCTAACATATTATACAAACCACAAGTATATTCAAAATAAAAACGAGAACTTAAACCGCTTGAAAGAAGCAATAAAACTCTAAATAGTGATGCGCTAGGTTACTATAATAAACCCATAAATGAATGATTTATAGCTGTATAATTACATCAATTAGTTACGCCTCCCGTGTCGTAATATCCATTGACACGTCGTTGGACTCTAGACTAAAGCTGAAAAAATCAAATACAGTCTTAATGCATATTAATAGTGAGTGCTTCGTGTTTTTTTTTTCTATTACCTACCCTTTTTTATGTGGCGTCTCGTAAAAAGTTAATAAGGTAATTTCAGTATCGCTTCTAAATTTATAAAATTGGTTAAGTTTGTTTTATTTGCATAGTTATATGCTATATAACTAAGCTATAACGCAATGTAACGCTATAGGCTATATAACGAGGCTATAAGCTCGCAACTTTGGTTAATATATTATGCGCAATAATACAGTAAAGTATTCTTTTCGGATAAATACTTCTAGATACCTCAAAACTGCTAAAGCTGTTATGGCTTATTACAATAAAATTGAAACAGCCTACGCCATACTTAGTTAGCCGGAACTGACGAAGCAGCCATTAAAATTAGGGTTGGGCCACGAATCTCGCAGCTAGGGACGGGCCGCGCCCTGCACGCTTGTTACAAAAAATGTAAAAATAACACATTGAATAACTGCGTACCCATGGCGATCAGATGAAAGATTTCTCAACGTCCGACTGTTGTTCTTGTTACTTGTAACTCAATATTGAACCGACCTTTGTTTTAGTTCGTAATAAATACGAATTTGATGATGTATTATGTACACGTGTAACTGGCTGGAGAGGTATTCACGCATTAAAGTTAGTGATTCTTACGTGTTTAGCCGTTTATTTTAAGAAAAAGAAATTATAGACTAATTTGCAATTCTTTGTTACTTTTTATAGCACTTGATAATTTTTATTAGTAACAAGTATGCACAATTTCGCCGTATACTTAACGAAAAAACTAATGAAGATCATAACTGAAAATTTACAGGTAGGTACATAAAATAAAGAAATAAAATAGCACTGCAAACTGTTGAATTTTTCTCGTCCTACTTTAATAGCCAATTTTATCAATAAGTAGTGTCAGAGTATTAAATACTGAAGCAAAATGTTTAAAAGTTGTTTTTTCTTGCTTGTTCTTTTCTTAAATGTTTTATTTTTTGTGCTAAGTGAATAAAGAATTGACAAAATTGCGTAGTCTACCATATTATCCGTGATGGTTAGTGGTCACCGTCACCTATGGACACGAGCAACATCAAAGGGGTCGCCAAAGCGTCGCAGCCAACTGTATTTACATCCACTGATATAAATATAGTCAAGCATGCCAGACTTATTGGAACAGCTTCAGTATACGTGATAACCGGTTCGAAATTAAAAAGCAATTTGGTAACCGTTACTAATTTGGGTCTCAATTTGGGGGCGCGGCAAGGGGTGATCTAAACGTCGTCAGAACAGCTGCGCTATGTATAACCACCCTTATATCCATAGATAGAAAACACTCAGGTAACGATGATACCATAACAAATCGAAACGAAACGCTTTGGTATCGAACGAAGAAGGTTCTCGAAAGTTTATTGTTCTAGAGAGCTTTAATACGTTATTGATGACAAAACTACCAAAACCCAGGTTATTGCAAACGTACAGAATATTCCCAATCATATTTTATGTTTAAAAATACAAGCAAGATACTGTTATAAATCCAATGCCACAGCTCAGGGATATACGAGTATCATGTGAGTTATTTTAGTTGAGTGAGAATTTTAAATTAATGAAACACGAATTTCTGGGGTATTTGTTTTGTACCAATGATGAAGTAGGTCGAGACAGCCAACAATGTTTACTTACCCCAGTGATTTGTTTGCTAGTGGAATGAGAATATTAATAATCATTTAATTCACACGGATTGATTTTAAATCACTCAAATTTGTTCCGTTAAGTTTATACGTGTTCTAAAGAACCAACAATTCAAATTTAATTGACAGAACGATATGAATTACAAGCCTATGAACTAAATAAACATCGCGCTACACACATTTATATCTTTCTTATTAATTAAATATCTCTCGGTGTCATTTTGATTTAGTTTCCTTACGATATATCTTCAAGTATGTAGATCTCATTAGTTACTGAATTCGATATAGAAAGCGAAATGTATTTTGGAAAAATCTATAAATCTCTGTCTACCTACGTCTATGGTACTGATTTCAATCTTTCCAAACAACTTGCTACACCAAAGAAGACATTATGTTTAGCGATTTTATTGCCAACATTTATATCTTATATTTATTTTGAGTGTTCATGAAATAAGTTTTTGAAATTAAAAATTTAAATTGAAAGCAATTGATCTACGCTGCTGCAGACGCTAACAGGTTGTGAACTGTTAGTAGGTACCTACTCAACTTTTATGTCAGAAATTTTAAGGGCAAAAAAACACAAAACAACTGTACCTATCATTCGATCAGGTAGGTACTTAAATTTGTACAGCTGTATCGTTTTCAGGTTCCTATCTATTACAATATCCCTTCATCTTTGAAAGGTACTTTCAAACTATTAAGCCCATACGCGACTTACTCTTAATGTTATAAGTTCAGAACCTTCCCTGACTTCATAGCATCATTAATCAACAAAAATTTTATCGAAACGTAATTGCCAGTCAAGGCTTAAATTCACGATCATTAAAATGGTCAGATCTCTCTATCTCTCTAGCCTACATCAGTCCACTGCTTGACATAGGCCTCTTCCTAGGCCATGCCACTGAGCGCGATCTTAGGGTCTTCGCATCCATTTACCTCCCGCCGCCTTGCGCAGATCGACGAGCCACCTGGCAGGAGGTCGTCCCACTCTACGTTTTTCTAGACGCAGTCTCCACTCTAACGATTGTCTGTCCTCCGGAAAATGTTTATAAATTCCATTACATTTTTTATCATCTACGCTAACGCTTATCGTTCCTCGACTAAGGTGAAGCAATTGCCCATAAACATCGCCTAATTCTTGTGCGCCCACACATCTCTAAATTTGAAATTCGAATAACCCGTAATACGAACAAGCATGATAGTTGTCTTTTAAAAATACGTTTTGTGTAGATTTCATGTAATTAACATAAGATGCTGCGGTGAATTCGGTTTTTCCATTTGTAGAGACACTAATTCCACGTGACTACTTTATGACGTTACGTATTTTCGTTCCTTTATAGTTCGAATATCGATTAGCTATTTTTTACACACTTTATTGCTTTGGCGATGCATAAACTTCTGGGACTTAGACGTGTATAGTGTCCAATATCTAATCGGAAACCAGAAAAAGCTTTAAAATAAATTTTGTTCGTTACCCACGCCTTTTTCTTTGTTTAATTTAGCATTTTAAATAAAAGAGTAACATTGTAATGAAATTGTATACTCATTATCGAAATTGGTATAATAAAACTAAATATCAATTAGCAAAAGCAATTTCTATCTATTAAAGTGCCATTAAAATTATGAATGATTTACTAAAGCCGGTAACTATAACAATATGATGATATCATTTATAAGCATGTAGATAGGCTTAGATTAATTCAAAAAAGGTAGATACGTTACCTGCTTATCGCGCATGATATTAAAACCTATATAAAACCATCGTTAGATACAGGTTTTGTTTAGTTGCGCAGGCATGGCCTTGCTTGCGCGCGATACGACAATATAGCGGAATTCATATTGAGTACCTGTCTCACTGTCCCTGTTACAATACCAATATTTTTTATTGTACATTGTTTTTATTGTTTTATTTAATTATAAATTTACTTTATTACATAGTTGAGTATCTCTGTGCATGTAGGTACTCTACTTGCTTGAAATAAATTAGGGTTACATGCATGATGAAATACATGGAGAGTAGGTACTATAAGGACGGGTAAAACGAGATATTATTGCTAAGTAGCGATTTCTTCCAGGCAACCTGTTATTAGCTGTTAAATGTGCATAATTCAAGAATTGTAATTAAGTGAGTGCGAGGTTAAGTGTATTTGTATCTTGCCTATTTGTCTGTAATGCGATGTATGGGCGCACCGTATCTACATATTTGTTTTAATCTAAGTAGGTAGGTATTATTTTCATTAATCTGTGAAATTCGAAAGGTAAGGACTTCCTCAGGCATCTCTGACTTTTCGGAACTATAATTTAATGGTGAAGGAAAACATCGTGAGGACACAATAGCATGAGCGTTCTCCATAATGTTCTCAAAGACGTCTGACGTCTGCCACTCCGCACTTGGCCAGCGTGGTAAATAATGGCCTAAGCCCTTCTCAATGCCCATAGGAGACCCATGGTACCTAGTAAGTAGTGAATCGGTGATGGATTACAATTTTTTTATAAACATTCAGATTATGTAGGAATAACCGGTGACGCAAAATGAATAAATGTATGTGAGCATGACCGACCGCGTACCACGAAGAAAGACGAAAATAAAATCTAAAACAATACCGGTTTTGGATTGGGACACTTCATAAATTTTAAATAAACCGATTATGCAAATACCAATTCTGTATTTTGTGGCACGAATGCAGAATTCATGATTTAAAAGGTCTTTGCGGTGTTTACAGTTAGGTATAGGTGGCGTACCATGCCTATCTGTGTGTTGCACGCAACGTTCAGCTCAGCAATTGATCAAAACTTCTAAGAAAATACCTACTGAAAGGAGTTTGGTTTATAATGCGGGCTGCTGATGACGGAGGTGCGGCAAAGAGAGCGCCGTCAATGATTGTAAAAGGAATCGAATAAAATATGACATTGTAATTTTGAAAGATGTATTTTTAAAATACACATTAAAGAATTGGCTGTTGAACTAATTAATATCTGTATTTTAATACCTACTACGTTTTTCCATGTTCACAACGTTTTTTTTAATGTTTGTGTCAAATATTATGATACTCTTGTAGCATTTAGTGATAGGTTGTGACATTGGTGATAAAAAAATTAAATATATACTTACAAGTGATCAAACCAGTGACAAAATTATTATTATGCCTGGATAGGGTTAGCTGTTGTGATCAATTTATTTGTTGTTAAATTTGTTCCTTAATCAATAGTAAACAATAAACGCTTCTCTTTTGCTTATCTTAGTAGTAGTATTCTTATATTAATCCATTAATTTACAATAATCAAGTACTAAGTACATGAGTAGTTGGTAGGAACAATAAAAGAGCACATTAGCACCGGTTTTATTTATGTCATGTATTGTATTCCAGCCGCTTAAAACTTTGCCTCGCTTTGGGATATCCATTTTAACTGCTTATTGTTTAAATTGCGTCATAGTGTTCGTATTGTTTCATCGTCTACGTTAAAACTATTCCCTGTGTAGTTCTTTAGTAGTTGAAGAGAGGGCAAAAGAGAAATTTCATTACGCCCAGTCCTGGCGTTGTTGCTCAAAATCTTTATCCTGGAGACATTTCAATAGAAACTAAAAAATGAACAATAGAGAGAGATCTCACAAGGCTGCAGTGGAAGGCCGGACACAGCTAAATGAAAGAAGTTTGTAAAAAGTTTGACACATTTTTAGAAACATCAGGCACGCAATGTTCGCCCGCGCGGACCGGTCGTAAATTTTGTGTAGCGTCAGAATGAAAAAGGGGACATCATTGTTGAAAGTTTTTAAGCTCGTTCTGTGATTTTGAACGCAAAACCACGCCGTGAATATGCATAATGACGATAAAATTTATCAATGTTTTCGTATTACCAATGTTTTCATAACGTGTTTACGATATTCAATCAGCTTTTATAACGCACTGGCTGTTTATTTTCCACGACTGAAATGTTTATTTTACTGGAGGCTGAATTTTCGGAGCAGCTTCCCACTAGGTAGCTTTATCACTAAGAACTCTGCCGCAGTGCAGAAAACGCCACAGTGCTCCATCAGTTCAAATTTAGCCCCTGTGGTTGCTTAACTTTAACGATAAGTTAAATCTGAATTCCTCAATTGCTCCATAGTGTGTGGAGTAATTGAGAATATTCACCACGTTCTACTGTGATGTATCCGGTATGCATGACTTAGAAGAAGTTGAAGTTTCAATTTTGATACCAACTGGAATATTTTTGATTATATGGAATACTTGCTCTATCATTCCCTCGGGATCTACACAAATACTCGGGATTAAAAGTATCTATGAACATCTCCGTGACTCAAACCATATCTCTACTAAACTCTATCAAGATCCGTGAAGGCGTATCAAACAAATAAACAACTGACTACCTGAAGAAAACATCGGAAAACCGCTGGATTCAGAGGGCACAAGACTGGTCAGAGTGGCGTTGATTGAGGGAGGCCTGTGTCCAGCAGTGGACCTCTACAGGCTGATGGACAGAATATTTGTAAGATATTTGTTTTTTGTTTTCTGTTTGTACTCAATCAATGTTTTTAAGGTTTGTGTAATAAATATCAGATTAAGAGAATATATTTTAGACTATGACTGTAATTTGTATTGTTTTAATATCGGAGCGGCATTGTTATAAGAGTGACAATGCTCATTAAATAAACAAAAAAAAATGTTAAGTTCAGATTGACAACTATAACGTTACTATAATGCAAACCTCTTCGCTAGGAATGCCAGTTCAGTTACCCCAAAAATTGACTGGCAACGATACATTTTTAGATTGAGCCAGAGCTTTGCCATGATTCCTTTAAGCAATCAGATGTTGGTTATTGCAAGTGGCGCGGCAGCTCCCCTATTTATTTCCTGCGCAGATAACTGAAAGAAGTGAGCTTCTTTCCACGGAGGCACGATAAGAATTTCATTTCCTCGCGGCTGAGAAAGCCTGCGCTATCTGAGGAAGTCGCTGGCAAAAATACCTAAGTGATAAAAGCACTGAATTCACTTCAGGTACTTCGAATATTGTGCTGGCGGTTTTATTTCAAATTGTACTCGGAGAATACAAGGCAGGAAGGCATATTGTATGTTGTGAATTACACTTTTTGTGATGTCATAAAGCTCCGAAATTGTGTTAGGCGTGATAAAATAAATATTTTTAGTGTAATGGTCCGCAATATTCTTAAGTAGGTAACCACCTTAGTTCGCATTTCTTACTATTTTACTGTCAATATAAAATAAGTTGTTCAAGTAAAAAGAAATCCATGAAACACCGTGAATTTTACTTTGAACTAATTCTACTCAAATGTTAATTAACAATTAAATTGTACTAAGTTAAAATTAATTTTAGTCAGTTATTAATTTAATTTTACTAACTTACAATACATTTTTAGTCCGTTAACAAATTAATTTTGAGGGTCCTTTCGACACTCAAAATTGTAAGTTTTAACAACAATAATTCGGGTATTATAAAATTTTATCAGCGTCTGCAAATTTTACGTTTTAAATTTATAATAAAACAATAGAGATAAAAACATTGTGAAAAGATGTCTACAATATTCTTAAAGGTTTCTGAACCCAGTTAACCCGCATTTAAACAGTAAGGCGATGAGAAAAGGAGTGCCAATTCGTTATCAACGTAAACGCTCCTCTGATCCTCCACTGCACCTCCTCGTACCAACACGTGTTTCCTCACACGAAAGGGAATTGAAGGATAAAGGCCATACCTAGCCCACTAGGCAGATAATATTGAAATAAGACAAATGGAAACCAAATTCGTAGAACTAACGCTGAGCGAAGGTAGCTTCGATTTTATGAATTCCCAAAGCTAGGTCAAAAGTTTTGTGCCGGTTTTATAATAAAAAATAAATAAAAAATTCAAAAACGACCCCGATCTGTGGTAACGTTAAAGTATGTTGAACTTCATATTCTATGAAATAGAGTTCGCAATCGGTTGATGGCCATATCATTGTGGATTTTGCTTTTAGGTCCGAGATTCCGGATGACATCCTTTATCTCGATACATTCCAACTCGATCTTTAAGGAGTTGAGCCGCTAGACTTTTTATTTTATTTTTGATATGAAAATTTGACATGATATATAGCTACAGAATCTATAGACTGCTTAGTGCTAACCTTGTAATCTTATACCTACATCAATAAATAACAATGATTATTAAAATCACACGTCGATAATAATACTATTAAATTAATCGAACTCGAATCATTGAATCGTCATTATAAAAAGGCAGTTAAAATAATGTATTTCTTAGAAGCATTCAGAACGTCCATGTCGTTTTAATTTTTTACAAATATAACTAGGATAAGTACCTACTATTTAGTATTATGTGGCATAAGTGATCTATTCGTTACAATTTAGTATATAAATCTTTTGTTTATATTAAGAAACAGTCTTACTTCTGAATTTAAAATGTTGAAGAGCAAATTAAAATAACAATCTGAATTCCTATCTTAAACTAAACGCCTTCTGACAGCATAATATTTGCTTTAAATAAATGAATACTCATGAAACAAAAAAAATAGCAGAACTATACGCGACCGTCCACTAACCTTACAATATTTATAAGTAAACACTGAATTTATAACAAGTAATTTCATAAAAACGATATATAATTTTTTTAACTAACATAATTTTCAAAAATTTAGAGCTGTTTAGTAGAGTCGTGTCTAAAAGTAAACAATAAGCTTAAATAATACTCACAATAAATAAAAACTTGTGTACAACTTTTCCTCCGATCACACATTCGTATACAACACTGGCACATAAAAAATCAATCTTCAATATCACAACACATACAAACAACGCATGCGTTCCGCTAAGTTTCTTATTAGATCACTTGCGAAAAACAATTAAGAACGGCAATAAAGCTCACACTGCATTCACCTGTCCGATACGTATGGTCTATACAAATCCTTATTTACAACTGACACTGTTGTCCATCCATACTATAACAGAATCGAGTTCTGAACGCACCTAGCGAGAAGACATCTGCCGGCCATCGCACAAAAACCTATATTACAATGCACGACATCGCGATCTATAATTTTTTTTAACTAACACAACTCTACAACCCCAACACTAGTGCTCGACTGTACAAAAAAAGTCCGGAGGTAGGGGAAATTTCGTAAGCCATTACCGACTACACAAAACTTTTGACACGAGTATTGCGCTTGGGCAAAGTCTATTTTAGTGGTTCGAGACGGCAATAGGCAACCGTCCCCCAATCGCTCCGCGTGCGACTGAGACAAATAGATAAATGTGTGTTGCATTTGATTAAAGTTTGGGGGACTAAAGAATATTGTGAGCCGCGGGACGCCGAGTAGGTGGTGATGTAGCTTACGTAGCGCTCGCATGCTCCCAAATCGAATACGATGAGTAATAATATTTGAAAAGCAAGATTTGTTACCTGTCGACCGCCGGGAGATAATGCGTGGCGTTTTTTGGGAGAAAAATACAATTAACTAACCCCGGAACATAAATCATTCCGCTACGAAAACTGGACACTGCTCGGGCGCAGGTTGCGCTATTATAATTCTTTCACATAGAAAGATGGCGGTAATGGAAAATAAAATTGTAGCGGCGTGCTTAGACTTCGAACAAAGCATATAATTAGGCTATTGACTGTAAATTATGACCGAGCAGGTGGATTCATCACTTTTTTCTGCAAATGCAGAAAACATTTGATTGGATGCATCCGCACTTTTTTTCGTTTCCAAGCCATTTAAGGCAATAACTGTCGTCTGAATTGATAAGGTGCTGTTTATTTAGAGTTAGTTTTTTGTGACCTTTCTTTAAGTTTTACACAACACTGCCATTGGCTATGAAATGTGTGAAGAAATTACTAAAAAGCGGATAAAAGTTAAATAAAGGAAACATTTAGTTTTATTGTTTGGAATACAATACGACGAATCCTGAAGACCGCTGACATCGATCGCGAGTTTAAACGGCTTTTAAGTTCATTGGTACGAGTATACAATAAGAGGTGAACACTCAATCGACGTAATTTTAAAATTACGACCTGCCTTATACCTCAATTACTATGTGGGTTTCGAGCACCTCGGATCTTGGTGTGCGAATCGCTCGCCTTCAAAAATTGCCCAACGAGTCGACGCAGAAATTGTCGGGAGAGGCTTTCGGAATTGTGCGCGGCCGATAAATCGAGCCCGAACAACGCAAATTACCGACTCGACTACGACTCGACTCGAAAATTGCAGCGAGTTCCCGCAATCGGGAGGTCGTGCCCGGGCTAATGAAGACGTTAAGTTAAATCGTAGCACCCTTTATAGAATGTTATGGTGCTTATATTGATTTTTATGAGAATATAATTTTATTACGCCCCGCTTGACTCCGTCGGCGATGCGTCCAGTTTGTTTTGTTGTTATTGCCCCGTACGTCTGCGTTTGTCTGGCCGGTTCGGTCGAATCGATTCTTAGTCTGCAACGATAGACTTGTAAATATTGATCAAAACAACTAAACAAACGGTGCGGAACAAACATCGAGCGGTGAATATTTGTATGGGACGAGGGTGTATGTAATTTGGGGAAATAAATTCGAGGACATATAAAAAGCAGTGTCACAATAATGAACGCGAGCGATTTAATTTAAGCGACATAAACACGAGCTATCTGGCGCTGGCATCGATAAGGGCGCGCTAAATGACAAACTGCGCCAGTGAGAGAAATGCTTTAAAACGGTGTAATTTTTACTCTGTATCTGAAGATCTGGGAGCAGATTAAAAATACCAACGACGAGTGTTTAACTTAGTATGGATGCACGCGAGTTACATTTAATTTATTATAATTTTGTTCCATAAGGACCTACTAACGTAATTCAAAACACAAGGGTCAATATAACATTTTTATTTGTTTTTGTTTACACTAATAAGCATTACCCATAGTTTTTTCTGCATTGACCCCATGATACACACATATATATTGTCTTTATTTTTAGTATTACCTATTTTGTATGATTGAGCCATGCATTCATCCTCAAAAACTTTGTCATCCTATCTTATCTTACCAATAAATAAAATTCGAGTGTATGTCCGTGATTTGGAAATAGTCCGTGAGTCAATAATGAAATGGAACATGCATTTTATATAACACCTACGAAACATACATACATATACATACATAATCAACTGGTTTTAGAATTTTTGTCCGTTTGTCTGTCCGCGTTTTTTGTTGCGAATGGGCTCTGGAGCCGCTGAACGGATTTTGATGAAATTTTTAGAGGTTGTAGAGGGTAAACTAAATTACCTACCGTATAAACTCGTTTTATTTCAATATCCCAAAAGGTTTTTTTAGTTTAGCATATGTACTCCTTTTCACGTCGTCAGCTCTCCCGAGTTTATAATGTAAGTAGGATAAAAAGTTAAAAATTATTCGTATATTTCGCAGTGTATTACAACCCTACTCGCGAGGAGCGCGCGTTATTTGAATCGGATAAATATTTACTGAACTATAAAAAAGAAAGAAACCGTAAATGACCCTAATTAAAATAGCAGCAAAGAAAGCTCAAAATTACAGCGGGTCGAGGTTTGCCTTAGCACCCATATCGATCGAGTTTGTATATGTAT
>DWLO01001420.1:0-15052 GCA_018245335.1 Dalla quadristriga
TTGGTATCGGACTGCTACCGTACTGCAGCGGTACGGCAGTGGGTTATAATCAGCGGCACGCTAAACGTACGGCAGCGTCCGACACGAAACGTCTAAATTGAAAGAGCCCTAACAGTCCAATGTGGCTGGTGTCAACAACCCGACCACGACCAAATCAGCACATGTGTAAAGCCGTCGGCCCGACATTATGACTATCAAATAATATTGATTGGATAATGGGCGGGCGCGGACCCAAGCGTGCAACGCGTTGCCTCCTGAATATTGCTATTTTGCCAGTATACATCAGAGTATCAATCGAGAAATTTGAAAAGGAAGGGAATAAGAAGTCTATCTCAAACCGGAGTTGCAAACGGATGTCTGTGCCTAGCATTATTTCAATAGGCTGAATCACTGAATAGCATTACTTCTCAAAACTACTCTATTGAAAAAAGTTATAATAGCTATGATGTGTGGGCAACACCAAGTCACAATTCCTTGAATAGCTAAATGTTAGGATTATGTTTGATTTGTCCTGGATATAAATAGTTAAACATAATGTTTCTGTGAGTATTTATGAATATATGGTATCAGAAAATAGATCACAAATACTCAAACAACTTTTTTCAGTTTTGGTTGGGAGTGTCGTGCGATGCGCTGACCTTCGTTTTGATGCACAACGCACAACAAAGCATCAAATTGACGGCTGCCCTATTTTCACAACAATCTTTGGATGTAATAATTATTTTCGTGGAATGCATTTAATGTTATAAATTGCCACCCAATAAATGTGAAACATTATTTTACCTAGTGCCCCGTATCAGGAAACTAAAACGATAATGTGATCAGCGACTACGCAAACAACTGTTAATGGTGTGTGTTATAGTACGACAGACGAGACTTTCTTTTTAACTTTTAGGATACAATTGCTACACTTGGAAAAATAACTCAAAATTACGGTCAAGATGAATGAGCGGGATATTCCCAGTGTCCCCATCACAACATTAGCTGGTGTAGCAAGTCTGACAGACTGTAAGTACCTATTTTACACTTCATTACATGATTCTGTGCAAGTTTTGGTAAATGCTTGCAAAGCTTGCTATCAGTATTAGACTTTTTACCTACATTTAAATCAATAACTTACAAAAGTCCAATAGAACATTTCTTTAGTGTAGAAAGATAAGATTACTGTGCAAAACACTAATATTTGTGTCAGCCACATTTTTGAATGCCATTAAATATGTAGTTTATTTAAATTATTTATGCAACATGTTTGTGGTATAGAAATTGGAGAACATTTTCGAACTTAATTTGTTGTGCAGTATGCACAATATAAATGAATGCTTATAATATTTTATCATCAAAATCATAATGATAATTTCAAAGATAGATTTCAGACAATTTAATTTAGTTTTGATTATAGTTCTGAAATCGAAACCTTGACAAAAAATAATTATCAACTTCAATTAAGCAATTACTCTGGGCTGGAGTCCTCTCTCAAATGAGATAAAGGTGCTATGAAATGTATACAGTATATTACTATGCAGTATAAATATATTTGCATAAATCTGATGCAGTTTTAGTTATTAAACCCTGTCTGGTAACTCTCTGGTAGTAGGGGAGTGATTATACATAAGTCACCACAAAGAGAGGCTTAAATTTAATGAGCTTTTATATAAGAACACGTGTTATGTCTTTAGCTTTATCGATTGAAACAAGATGATATATTTTTAATTTTGAAAAAACCAACATTTAATGCAAATACTTGTATTATATTTGGGTTGACATTGACAAGTGTCCGATTCGAATAACGTCGGGTCACGTGATGTTGCAACAGCGCGCCTATCGTTTTATGTTCTCAAGCGCCACAGACGGCGAAGCCCAACGCCTTAATCTGATTGTGCACACTCTGGAACAATAGGACATGCTCATAATTGCATTTTGAAATAGGATAATTTTTCATAAAATAACTTGTAAATATACTTTAATATTAATCAATCCTAATTATTGTTATATAAAAATGATTTTTCTTTACAGTGTTACCAGTTTTACCCCTTCCAACACCTCTACCTTCAACTCTGAACAACAAGTCTCAACTGTTTCACCCACGCGTGGCTGAAGAAGCAGCAATACTACTTGCAACCCGAGATGACAATCTTGTTTCTTTGCTATTGCAGTCTCTGATGCAAACTTCAGTTCAGCATATGTAAGTGTTATGAGTATATTGTAGGCAGCATGTTTTGACCCTCCATCCATCCGCACTGAAGCAGCACGGCTGAGTATGCTCCAGGTCTCCTCAGTTGTGAAGATAGATCCGGGTTTGTCGGGTGGTAGAACCTGTATACGATTCGGTTAAGGCAATACCACTGGCAAAACCATTTCTGATGTGGAACAATCGTTCATTTTCCAATTATGCTCTGGCGGATAGGTGTGGATGCTGGATACACTTATATAAGAGGCCGCTACCTCCGTCCTCAGGGGTAGCAACGCATCTGTGACCAGCTTCGAATGAGACATGTACTAACAATTACCAACTAGGCGATTACTAATATTTATTAAGTGGACTAACTTACACTAACAGTCCTAACTCCTACAGTCCTATCACTAACAACAACAAATACTAACCAACTCGTATTCTTATCAGCACCTATTACTAACTAACAGTTCCTCATACATTCCTATTCGAGATTTGTCACAGATGTCCATGGGCGGCAGTGGATGGTGGAACTGCACTTAAAATAGCCAAATTAATAACCAAACCAATCTATCCAATCTTTACGAGGTACTTGATAGAATTTTTCATGGAGGGGTTGCCCCCCAGAGCCACCTAACAAACTTCTCCAATCTATTTTATTTAAGGAAGTAACATGTTAATGATGCGAAAGGTTGTGGCAACCTGGTGTGGAAAAAACTATACGAACTTAGATCATTTGATGGATAATCCGGCAGCCTGACATTGACAAATAAGATTGCTGCTGCATTTTAACTTGTTGTCTCGAAGTCATGTAATTATCAAAAAAAATATTGGAATAACAAAAAATGTATATATCGTCAATTAGAAAGAGCAATAATTGCTCTTGTGCAATTGAAATATTGGTCATTTCATTTTTATTTTTGTATTAAGGTGACACAACAATGTGTTTTCAATCCCACTAATTGTCCTTCATTTATAGGATTAAGAACCTAATTCTTGAACATATTTTTCTTGTCTATATGATCTAAGTATTTCATAAAAGAAAACAGGAATACATGAAATTTTCTCGAGAATTTTTTTTTAATTAAGTAGACTAATTATTATCTATTTTCTGTGCCAGTACTATAATTTTACGAGTTAGTACTCGCAAATATTTTTAAAACATAGTAAGTAATCATTTTTTAAAAATACCAATATATTTTTCGTATTCCATCATAATTAAGTGAAAAAAAAAAAAATGATGTTTGGCGCTTACGTTGATTATTTTCAAGCGCGCGCTCAATGTAGCCATATCAACATTTACGTATATGAAATAGTTGCATCATTGTCATTTTAAAACTCCATAGTCCTCCGTGATTGGTCCGTGATCCGTCCGCTTCATTTTCAAGTGAGGATCGATGTATCCTTTTACTAATTATTCAAGGTTTTTTTAAAAGCAGGTAAATTATTTGAGTCACGTAAATTCAGTTTCTGATACTAATGCCGAATAATATTCGGGATTTCAAAAATGGATTTGTGGTAAACTATTGCGCTCCGGTATTTGAAATTTTGGTCATTGATGTGTAATAATATACTCTACAGACTAAAAATTGTTTGAATCACGTAAATTCAGTTTTGGATACTAAAGTTGAGCAATTTATAATTTCTGTTGCAGAGACTTAAAGGATGAAAGCATACCAAATGCAGTTAGTCCAGCCCCACAGCAAGCTACACCAGAGTTATTAAAAGCGATTTTAAATGTCAATCCCAATGTTTTTGACCAACAACAAAGAAACCATTGGGGGAACCATGTTAACACATCCAAATTTAATGGCATGTCACCGTCAACATACAACTATCCATCACATAACACTGTCCATTCCAGTCCCTCCTCGCACGGAACAGCAGTGCATTCAGCATCCATTCCAAACCAGCACCTCCTTGCTCCGCCTTGTCAATCATCTCCTCATGTAAACATGGGGTCACCACCTTCGCAAGCTAGACCAGGAAGTCAAGTTAACATCACCGCCCAAAACAATATATCTCCACCATGGAATAGTGCAAACCAATCTAATATATACACTGGCTCGTTCTCTAATTCGTCATGCTCTAACACTCAAAACGGAGGGTTCTATAACAGTCTAGTACAGGACAACAGGAATTATGACACCAACATTAATGAAGATAAAGATCCGCTGTCCATGTCGCCAAGAAACATGCCTGCTCAGCAAAGACTTATGATGCAAGTGCAGGATAAAACTTTTGAACAAGGTTAAAAAGAATCTGTTTAAAACTTATTCAAAGTACATCATAGAATGATAAACTTAATTTAAATTTTATTTGTTCTTAGATGGTAATGTGGTGACAGGTCAGTCACCAGCTCAAGCGAGCGTGGCGCCCTCTCCCTTACGTCAAGAACCTCAAGTGCCTCAGTCCTCGATGGGCGCCCCCTACGCGCCACCGCCGATAACTCCAAACACTATTCAAGAGAAACAAGACAAGTCTAGCAATATTATGAATAATAGATATCCCGTTGTAAAAATTGGACGCCTTTCGGTAAGTTATCGTTTTCTGGCCCATTTTGAGTCTTTTTGAATTATATTTTTTATCTTTATGTGTTTCTTACTTTAGGAGGGCTTGCTGAAAAAGCACGAATATAATCCCGATGAGCGAACAAGAAAAAATAGTGTAATGGAATCAGATTCTGACGATAATGTACCGCTAAAGGCAAAGACGAATATTTCCACGCCAACAGTAGATAAGGAAAGAGAAGCAATAGATATAGCTAGAGAAAAGAATTGGGAAGCTGTCAAAAGAAAACATGAAGAAGCTAGTAAAAAGGAGGAGGCTGAAGCAGCTATAGGTGAACATGGTTTTATTACTTTCTTGATTTAATTCTGTGCATCAGAAATCGTCTTATGTTACAATATAACTCTTATGTTTTGTTTTATTTTGAGAATATTGCTCGAGTTACCTAATTGATTTTTTATATTTTATTCATAGTTCGACCCAAACTGCGTAAAGTGGAACGAAGATTGGTCCCAGTACTTGAAATGTTGTCAGTTGATGAACTAATGGAGACAAATACTTATCAACGATTTAATAAATTAATAGAAGCTGTGTTTGAAACCATTGATGACGATATTTTAATTACTGACGAAATGGGTAAGTTTAGTGTTTAAACATGACTACTATTATAATGATCTTTATAGATATATAGATAATGAATGATAATAATAAATGTTAATTTTCATTTCATTTATTCAACTCAACAATATGTTTACAATCTCTGGACCAAACACACATGTGTATTATATTTATTTATAGGTACTTCTATTGTTTAATTTATTATCATGGAGTAACATACCATGATAATGAGTGACATGATATAACTAAATAGGTGCATTACTATAATCTAAAATGCAGTACTGCAGTTAATGGTCGTAGCCTCCCAAGTATCGATTAGGTACTGTTCGGAAACGGTTGGGTGAGCAGGTTATGGAATTTAATAGCCTTAACGCCTTGGCGACTGGCGCGCAGCGCGAAAAGTCGTTGCCGATCCACGCAGACCGCGCTCCTGGTGGGCACGGCGAATGCGACCAGATTTAACGATACCAGGTTGTATGTAAACGTATGTACGTGCTAAACGAAAGAAGTGGAATACTAGTGCAATATTTCTTTGTACTTCTAACAGTTGCTTATCTACCATTCCCATCAAAAATAGAGTGGGATACAAGTGGTAACATTTAAACATTTGCAGAAGGATCAGATATACCAGAAGAGTTGTTACTACCGCGATATCAGCTTCAGGAGCTGTGTTCAGAAGCTGCAAAGTTGAAAAATCTGGGTGCTATGGAAGCTATACCAGCTGACAGATTAGTACGATTACTAAATATATTGGAAAAAAATATAAGAGCCGCCGAAAAAATGTCACTAGTTAGCGACCCAGTAAGTATTATATATAAATCGTGAGCTCTGAATCGAAAGTATGAATTCTATTTAATAAACGATCAATTTAACTTGCAGGAGGACAGTGAAGAAATGCGACAAATATGGATGGAGTCCGCGTTAGAAAGAGTTATGTGCGCATCGGACGCTAGCCTCACTTCCTTGTATATAATGACTTCCCCAAGCATGCCTAAGCGCATATTTCTAGAGGACGTTATTGATAGAATTATTATGTTCATTAAGTTTCAACTAAACAACACGATCTATTGCGTTTACGATCCTGTATATAGCATCCAAACGACATCGAAAAAGAAAGGTGAGAAACTACTATAAATAAATCGTCTCCTTTAAAATTTAATTTATACCAATAATATAAATGTGAAAGTGTGTTTCTTGATTTGTCTTTCTTTCATGCTGACATAGGCTACTTTTTATCCAGGAAATATTCACGGTTTATGTGGGATATATAATGAATTTTACGCGAGCGGCGCCGCAGACAAAGCCTTGGTAGTTGTTTAGGATCATTGCAAAGTCACTGGTCATTGTTTCAACGAACTGTAAGATACAGATGTACTTGTTATTTATTACCAGTAGCTTATCTTAAGCATTTATTGAACTGCTATGAAATTAAAAAAGGGTTGATGTGACAGATAAGTGTTTGTGCTCTAGTCTTGGTCGTGAATTGTGATGTATATTAGTCAATGCCACACGTGACACAGGGAAGTATAGTGAGGGGTTTGTGTGAGTACGCGTTTATTCATATTATTAATTTCATCGCCAGTGGACGGTCGCAAGCGTCGTGGGGGCGGGGCGTCGCACAGCGCACGAAGGACAGGCGGCGCGTCGCGCGCAGTGAGTGACCTGTACACGCACGTGCACGAGTGCGTTACGCTGCTGGCGGAGCTGTTCGCGGCGCACCACCTCACTGACACCACCGTTCTGCACGCCTCCACCGTGGGTGTCTCGCCCTTCTTTGTTGAGAACATTAGCGAGCTCCAGCTATCTGCGCTCAAACTCGTCACCACGGCAAGTATATTTTATATATAAGCCGTGACGCCGGTTAGATCCCTTTAACGATCCATTGCAGGGCACGGATCTCTAGTCACAACTGAGGAGGCATTCTATGGAACCGGATCCACCACCGACCCTCGTGGAACACCGCACCCGATATGTCGCTGAGACAACCGTCCATCACATTCCCTCAGAAACTGAGGAGGCCTGAAGTTAACTCCATTCACCACTACGGTTTAGTTTTGGATGTTTTTATCTACTACAGTCATATCCATAACATTCCATCCTACAATATATCGTCTCGTGCTCGCGTTTTAATTATTGCTCTGGACGTTCTACAGATATTCACAAAGTATGAGCAACACAGGCGTCTCCTATTAGAAGACATTCTGGCGTCGATAGCGCGGATTCCGAGTTCCAAACACAACTTGCGCTCATTTCAGCTGAGTTCCGACCAGCACATACAGATGTTGACGGCGCTCGTACTGCAACTGGTGCAGTGTGTGGTCACGTTGCCGGAAACGTTGTGTAAATCTCAAGATAAGGATAAGGAACATGCCGATACTGAAAACAAAAAAGTAAGTTTCTTACTTTGCTTACCATACTTAGTTAATACGCTTCCCGGCTGCCGGCCGGAAAACCGGACGGCAAAGCAGTCAAGTCAAAAAACGCCCAATCTAGTCCTCAGGAGTAGCAATAGCAAAACGTTTGTGATTTACTTTTACTAGGATTATGGTTATGTATTCGAACACTTACCACTTCTCAGGCTATTTGTTGTGTACAAAATGTTATTATATGAGTGCAATTTGTGGTAAGCAAATAAAAAATAAATTCCATAGGTCAAGTCTTATTATTCTTATTTTCAGCATGTAGATAAAGATCTGCTAATAATATCCAAGTACGAAGCTGCCATCAGTGTGGGCGGTACGTTTCTGACGTCGTTCCTAAACAAATGCCGGAGTCGATCAGAGGAGGTAGACTTCAGGCCTCTGTTTGAGAACTTTGTTCACGATCTGCTGACCACAGTCAACAAACCCGAGTGGCCTGCTACTGAGCTGCTGCTGAGCCTCCTTGGAACTATGCTGGTAAATTATTTTTACAGTTATTGTAGTATGTAGTTAAGATTTTATCATGCCATGGACGGAGTCGTCTGATTATCATTAATGACAGTTGATGTCATTTGGTATTATGATGTTTTGCTTAGGTGAAGTACATGTCAGATAAGTCGATGGAGATGTCGGTGCGCGTGGCGTCGCTGGAGTACTTGGGGCTGGTGGCGGCGCGCCTCCGCCGTGACACCGTCACCTCGCGCGCCAAGCTTGCCACGATGGACGGCGTCGTGCGGGACATCCGCGCCGAGGAGGAAAAGGACGGCAATCAGCATCAGGTCAGATTTCTGAGTTCGGCATCTGGAGATCTTTCGCTAGGTGATTGTGTCCAGGGATCGGCCGTGGTCAGGCTGTTCTTGTTGATGTAGATAAACTGACAACCAACCTAAAATTTTCAATCCATTCTCAAATGCACATTATAAATAATACAATATGTATCTCTGGCAGCACTCAATGACCAATCGGCTATATCTAGTTAAGTATCGGTGGCAGGCAGGATGAAATTAGGAGTCGAGACGTCACTTATATATATACTTTATGTATTCCATGATGGAATTACATTTGAACCTAACTCAAACATACTCCTTATATTAATCTGCATGATGAAGGATTAATAATAATTAAAGCTAGATTAAACCTAAGGACCTAAGACCCGACCGATGTTAGGTAGGAGATATCGGATGTCGGCAGCGTCAGCACTATATAATTTACATAATATGTAATATTAAATCAATTTATCCGTACGTAACACTCTTGATAACCCGGGAGGACTTAATTTTTATTGATAGAATCATCATAATAAACTTGTATATACAGAATTTTTTTAAAGCTTCTAGCTTTTATTCCAGGCGATTACATCTGGCCTTGATGAGGACGAAGAGAGAACGGAGTTTTTACAACGCGTGCTACTCGACTACCTGGCAATTAATGGACAGAAGGATCAGGCGTGGAACGGTGCTCGCCATTTTTATATCACTCAGTGGTACAGAGACATGGTTGTACAACCCAAGAGCTCGTCCCCCACAAAGAGGCCGAAAAACAAGTCCAAGAAACGATACAAGGGCGAAACGAGTGAAGAGGAATCCGAGGCCGATGACGACAGCGACATGGACATAAAGGAATCCAAGGCTGAGAAGAAACAACACTCGAGTGCCGTCATCTCTGCGGAAAAGTTTAAAACCATCGAGCGTCGGAAACACTTCTTCCTCGAGAAGATCAGGCCGTTTCGGTACCAAGGCGGGACTCAGGTGCAAGTGATGCAGTCCTACATCGATTACAGTGGAGCCGAGTTGATATCCCAATACTTAGCTTCGAAAAGGTCATTCTCGCAGAGCTTTGATAGGTACCTACGAAAGATTTTGGTGATTCTTTGTGAGAATACGATTGCGATCCGTACTAAAGCAATGAAGTGCTTGACCATGATCGTGGAAGTGGACCCGGCGGTGCTGGCGCGACCGGACATGCAGATTGGAGTCAACCGGTCGTTTCTCGACCAGTCCACGGCCGTCAGGGAGGCCGCTGTCGATCTCGTTGGAAAGTTCGTGCTAAGTCGGCCAGAGCTTATCGACAAGTACTATGGGATGCTCTCGAATAGGATATTGGTAAGTAGTGCCTTTCACCAACAGATTTACTACATATATACATAATATGTACTCACGCCTTGGTAAATCCTTGGCACTGGTTTGTCCTCATAACTTGCTTCGTTACTTCTTGGCGAAGCGTACTTTCCCTAGCTATTTCAATGTGGATTGGTGGAGAGGTACGAGTTAGTGATCAACCCCTCTGAAAAGGCTTAACGATTATTGTCTAAGGATAAAAACAGACCAACTGCTTATCGTGCACTCCAAAGCATGGAATTGCTTATAACATTTAGCCAATAGCGGTCACTCATCCAGCGACTGACTGCGGCTAGGTCGGCGTTGATCAGTTACTAAATTAATGTAATGAATATAATTCAAAGTTATTGTATCTACAATTGTTATTGAACTGATCTAAATATTTATATTCGTACAGGATACTGGTGTTTCCGTCCGGAAGCGTGTGATAAAAATCCTCAAGGACATTTGCATAGAATGCCCAGAGTTTCCGAAGATACCCGAAATCTGCGTGAAGATGATCAGGAGGGTGAACGACGAGGAGGGCATCCGGAAGCTGGTGATGGAAGTGTTCCAGAACATGTGGTTCAGCCCATGCGCCAATTCGTCGCGGCCCGGCATGCTCGATATGACCACCGCCACGGCCGACCCGCTCACGAGGAAGGTCCTCAACATCACCGACGTCGTCATATCTTCCAGGGATATGGGCCTGGAATGGTTTCAACAACTGCTGACCAGTGTATGTTGTTTCGTTTTAACGTTTGGTATTTATATGATTTGTCAGTATTACTTCTTCTTTTACCCTAGAGCTCTGAAACACGGTGGTGGTGTTTTAGTATTCCTTAAATTTTGTGTATTTTAGTAATTAATATCTTTGTATTACAGTTATTCAAGCCCAAGGAAGATAAGGACGACTCCACAAAAATCATTTATCAGCCCCCTAAATCACTTTTAGTAGCCTGTCAACAGATAGTTGACTGCCTTATTGAAAATTTACTACAATTAGAAGAGACCAGTGCAGATGGTATGTACCAGAAGTAATTAATCACTTTATACTTGTGTGTTTATTATTATGCATAGATTGTTTAATCATTTATATTCTTCTAGGTATGGGCTCATCTCAACGCAGTTTAGCCTGTCTCTCTACTTTGCATTTATTTGCGAAAATTAGACCTCAATTGCTGGTTAACCATGCCTTAACTCTGCAGCCATACCTAAGTTTGAAATGTCAGGTAAGCAATTATTTAAAACATAAATCTTTTATGACCTGACGCAATTAAAAAACGTGTCTTTGTATCAGTGTATATACTTGCAAGAAGATAAACTTCTAAAATAAAGAAAATTAAAAGACACTGAGACTGAAATAGAAATCGAATCTTAACGAAAATCATTATCATCATAATCATTAATGCTAAACTGCATAATATATTTTTACCACTAAGCATACTCATGCATGATCATCGGTGACCGAAATTCGTCACTTACGTGGCGCATAAGATAACGCGTCTGTCAACAATTTTTTTCCAAGAGTGGCCAAACAAATATCACTTTTAAATATCGATAAACGTTTGCTGCGATAACCAACCCCCCACCGTGGTGATTATAGACAAATCCTCCCATTTCATGGGAGAGGACTTTGGTTCAGCAGTGAACTACAATAGGCTTACAATGATTAATGCATTACAAATATTAAATTGTGACAGAATCAGTACGAGCAGCAGATAATGTCGACCGTGGCTTCGACGCTGGAGTTGGTGGTGCCTCTGATGGAGCATCCCAGCGAGGTTTTCCTGGCGCAGCTGGAGGAAGACGCCGTCAAGCTGATCCTACAGCGCGGACAGCTCGTCATCGCCTCCTGCATCGCCTGCCTTGCTGCCATCGTCAACAACCTCACTCACAACTACAAGCTCATCCGCGACGTGTTCACCAAATACCATGGTGCGTTGCTTTTTTTGTGTGGGAGTAGGAAACGAAATGTTGCTCTGAAAATGCCCTGAAAGAGGATGGGTTCATGGCCACTATTAGCTGAGGAAACAGGCATGTGGTCAACCTCAAGACTAATAAAATCCGTGATATTCTTATTTTAACCTTCACCTTGCTCCATCACTTTCTTGTCCTTTTGGGTGGGTTTAATTCAAGCTTTAAATACCTTTTACAGGAGTTCTACTGCAATGGAAACATAGTTGGCAGCGCAATCCAGAAATGACGCGTACATTACACTCGAGGCCGCACTTCCGGCGCGCCTTGTTCATCGTGGGGCTACTGCTGCGGTACTTTGACTTCACTGACAATAGAGTCATCGAGGGACTATCGGTTCGTATAGTTGTAATATTGTATATAAAATCACACAGTGATCTCACTCTCTGGTCGCGTGTATATTAGGTGCCAAAGTTTATGGCCGCAGTTCGATGCGCAGTATACAAATATTGGGTATCGCCAGAAGGGCGTGCAAGCGGCGAGTGGCGTCCTCCCGCCGCCCACGCTAAGCCCGCCCACCATCCTCATTTGACTGTACATGCGCGGGAGCTAAGTTCAGAGCGGCCATAAAGTTTGGCGCGAGCTATACGTCTGCCCGCTACATGTGCCGAACGATCCCTCATCCGCGAGATTTAATGTGGTATTGTATCACAGACGTTGGAGGCGCCGCTCGCCCCGCATACCACACACGATTTCCCTGCGAAAAGAGAGTAAATACCACTGTATGATTTTATAGACTCAATATTATATTGAGCTTTAGATTTATGATATATTATGCCACCTCATCATAAATAAAGAACAGTATTGAAATCGCTACAACAACAGACTGATTAGAAGCCGACACAGAAGAAATTAAGAAGCTTTGTGCAAAATATAAAAGTCTTAAGTAATAACGTCGAGTTAACAAGCCACGGCACATGTGGTATCTTATAATGTCGATGCATATAATCGATTATCATGAAGCAGGTTTGTCAATGCACTGACATTATTTTTTACAGAATGACATAAAAGAGCAAGTATATGGGACGCTTATGTTTTTTGTGGGCTTGGAAGATGAAGATTTTGTCTCGCACACACTCAAAGGTCTCGGCTCCGTCTGTGTGAGGCATTACGAGTTTATGCTTCGGCCAGAATTAAAAGAATTCTACCATCAACTGCTGACTTCAGACTTGGCGCCGATAGAAATGAAGGCTGATGTCTTAAAAAACATTGAGATGTACTTACAGGAGGAAGAGCAAAGGATGATCAGGCAAGACAAAGAGTGTAAGTATATTCTCAAATATTTAATTATCATAAACGTATAGGGCTGCGTATCATTCTAACCCATTTGAATCTAAACTTTCTTTTCTTATCTTATTTTAGGGTCAAAACGGTCAAAACACGAAAACCTCAAAGAAATGGGTGACGTTTCGTCTGGTATGGCATCAACCGTGATTCAGTTGTATCTAAAGGAAATCTTGGACTCATTCCTCCATAGAAGTACTATCGTAAGGTCGAGCGCTATGAAGGTCGTCCAACTCGTATTGGCGCAGGGCCTCGTGCATCCTGTGCAGGTGAGTTGATTGTTTAAATGACTGGTTTTACAATATTTATTAGAACTTACTATGACTTGTGATGTATGAACCAGGTTCATACATCACAACAATTTCAATTACCAATGATAAAGTGCAACCATTTATTTAAAAAAACAAATTTTTGCTTTCTCATTTCATATCTTAAAACTACTTGTTATTATTGACATTGAAAGTTGAGCCAATGAGCGTATTTCCAAGTCGATACATTTTATTTTTAGATTGTGCCATACTTAATCTGTATGAGCACAGACACAGAAGTAACAGTATCCCATACAGCCGATAAGCACCTACAAGAAATCGATAAGAAATACCCTGGGTTCATACATATGAAAGCCCAAGTTGGCATCAGGCTGTCGTATCAACTTCAGAAAATATTACAAAGAGAAGAAAAGAAAGTCATCAGAGGATTCAGGTTTGTGATTCGTAGTTAACCGTGACTAAATTGACAATGTTCACCAAATTAAGTTGACCTAATTGGTGTCTAAAAATTGAAATCATATTTATGTGTACTGGCAAAAAAGAAGCAAAAAAGATCTTACAACAAATTAAACAATTTATAACAGCCTACCCTATAGGTGCACCCAACATTGAAAAGTATTTTAAATTTTGTGTTACAAAAATAAATAGAGCTCCGAATCATTATTCGTATAAGTCGGCAATTATAGTAATGAAAATTTCTAGGCTTCTTGTCCTGTTTTCAAAACATGAACCTGTCAAATCTAAATATAACGAATTTGTTAGTTTAAGGTTAAAATATTTAAATTCATTTATATACTAAAAAGAAGTACAATCGGTATTTGGTAAGCATTATATAATAGTTTCGTTTTAGTAAGCAATTAACTTTTTGGGCAATTAACGCTAATGGTCTACTATTATTTATGTCTACAAAATTTTGATTGATTGTACTTTAAAATTACAGGAAAAAAGAACTAGATGATTTGCCTACTTCACTGAATGGTTTTTTATACTCATTGTTGCGTAACACGCGGCCGCAACGTCGAGCGCTCGTGCTGTCGCTACTGAAGCAGTTTGATGACGTATCGGTGAGTAGATTGCTAAAATAATTAATAGCAAACAGCACTGATATTGTTTGCCAGTATACCTTCCGTCCGTCGTGTGATCCGTCTCTTATATTTCACGCTATTTTACTCTCGCGTACGATACAAAAACGGACATTATTATTATAGTTTGCCATGTAAAGAAATGACCGACCTATACATTGAGTGCATGCTGTTCATGATGTGATTCTGATCGAGGATCGGGCAATGAAAATTATGTTATTTAATTTTCTTTTCAATATATTGTTTCAGACTGCTCCACTGGATCAAATGTTGTATCTAGCCGACAATTTGAGCTATTTTCCTTTTCAAGTACAAGATGAACCACTTTTTATAATCCACCATATTGACATTATAATTTCAACATCAGGATCGAATTTACTGCAAGTATTTCGTGAGGTAAGTATTGCTGTTATTCATAAACTTCTACTATTAGGTACTGATCTGTCATCAGTACCTAATAGTAGAATACAAGAAGGCCTAAAGCATGCTCTAGGACTCTGCTGCAGTGTGAATTGGCGTAAGATTTTGCAGCTAACTAGAATGTTGGTTGTCAGGTCACTCTAATATCTGATTTTATCAACCACTCATTAAGGGGACTCCAACATCAGCCCCCGTTACCGGTTACTAA
>DWLO01001421.1:0-15049 GCA_018245335.1 Dalla quadristriga
ATTAAGAATATAAATTAGTTTAACAAATACTATTCAAAATAAAAACCCTAAAAACTACAAACACTAAAACAGATAAAGAACTATTTATTTGAAAAAATGCTGATAGTCTACAAAATCACGCAAAGAAAGTCAATATGCTGTCATGTAGACATTGCAACATCCGTATGTGGCGTATATTATAATGGTTGTTAGTATTCAGGTAATTTTGTTAAAATTCAAGGTAATTTTTATAAAAAATATTCTGTCGTGGTCATGCGGATTTTTGTTCACTTTCCTGTCACCTTCATTGTGTTTTTAATTTGTAATAAATTTAAAAAATCGGGACTGTCAAATTATTCTTATCCACTTCTATTTAACATATTTATACTCGGTTCACCTAAGGCGGTACCACCCATTTCTGCCTTGAAGCAGTCAAATCATTAAAATTTCAATATCTGAACCAAGAAATTCTATATCAATTTACAAAAAAGGAAGCAACAATCTAATTGTGATAATGGTTAACATTCAATGCTTTCCAGACGTATTAGATATCGTTATTACACGAGCAAACGAAGCCATAATCAAGTCATGGTTGAGATATCGAATGTATCTTTACATTTTCTCACAATGCCAGCTTCATTTGCAAACTTCGATTGCTCATCAAAAGACGACCCTTAAAACCCACTGATACGCATTTGATACCTCCGAATATTATAATGAAGACCCGAGAAGGTTAAAAGGGAAATGGAATTCGAACAAAAATGTTAGCTCTTCCAAGTTTGCCCGGATTTTAATACAAAAGTTACCGATTTCGACGAAGTTGGTTTAGTAAAATGTCTGTATAGAAATCTATTGGCTTATCACTTTCTTGAACGAACGCCGGCTTTTCTTAATCCAATATCAAAATAATTCGGATCGAGTTAGGATATTGTAGTGCCATCGACGAGTGAATGAATCGTCTAACTTTTATCGTATTACAATACTTAAACTGCTTCGTCAACAATTAATGAACAAGTGAGATTTACAGAAAAAAAAATCTACTAATAAGGTTTAATTGCATCTCAATTAATTTGGAGACTTAAATTTCATTAATTACAAGTCTTATTACAGAATCTGTAATTATTATTAATTATTATTGACGATGATTCACTTTGTACTACTACGCATTGGAGCAACGTGGTGGAGTACCCCTCAGGCCTTCTCAGTTGTGAGGAGAGGCTCGTGCCCTGGGATGGGCTACTATAAGTTTAAAGTACCTCTGTAGTTACTGTAATTGTAGTGAAATTATCAAATTATTCAATGAAGATAATAAATAAATAAGTTATTCGACGCTTTAACTTCGTTTCTGTTACCTTCTTTGACTAAGATAGGACAGAATGGCGTCAGGCGTGGGAACAAACTCAAGATTTTAATCAAAATACAGAATACAAAACAGGGAAAAATACTTTTATCGCTTCTATTTAACCCATCTGCTGTGAGCCATGTCCATAAGCCAGGATTCATTCCGTCGACAGTATTTCTCTCGCTAAATCCTTCTTAGTTTCTTTGCTTAGTTCGTTCGTAATTAAAACGGTTTCGATTTGAAGCGTCCCGGTCTTATTCGTGTTCATTGTAGCGCTTTGATAATCTTTTTAAGAAGGTACGCCATTTTGTTTACATAAATGGATTCCGTCTGAAAATAACTTTTTATAATGCTATTGGATTAGTTGAAAATTTCAAGATTTAGAGTGGTAATGGTTTTCCCTAACCACGTTATTTGGAAAGTCCTTCAGACACAATGTAGATACTTTCTAAATTGTAGTATTAATCCGATGATTTCTTTATTCCACGCTTCTAGTACTTGGGAGGAATTTACGACAAACGTAAGTTGACATTTCAAAGCACTCATTACACTATTGTACACGTGGTTTGTGAATGGGCTAGCAGAGTTTGTTTTTTCAAAGACTTACTTAAAAACACGGACCGTGTTCGAAATAGTTCGTACCAAAATTAACTGTAGGAAAGATTACTGTAAGTAACAAAAGAAGAAAAGTGATTAGTGATAAACGAATATGAATTTAATTCAATTTCACATAGGTTGCAGAGCGCGCGAGCAGAAAACGTGAGGGTGGCCCGGCTTTACCCGGGTGCCCGCCAAAACTCGTCGCAGGCCACCACCAGTACACAGCCCATGCCTAATCGGTAAGTTCAGAAAAATCATAGTCAAACCAAAGAATAAAACTAGGAAAAAGTTTCAAAAAGTTAACATTTTTGAATAGGTAAATAGGACGAAATTCGATAAAATCTAAATTACCTAATTACCTACGTAAATCTAAATCTAAATTATCTAAATTTATCTAAATTATCTACGTAATTCATGTTGAATAAAAATAACTGTTATCTGCGAATGTTTACGCAAAAAATGTATTCACAGACAAGATAACAAATGAATGTTCGTTTCAGGATTATTGACTACCTAGCACCCGAATCGCCTATGAATGCCGATGAAGATCTACTTCTTGAGCTTTTGTTTAAAATGTGACCTGAAAACACAGCAGTCTGGCCGGCCCATAGGAAATAATAACAAGATACGTATTGAAGCAGAGTTAAGTTTTTATGATATCCATTAATGTGTATCTAAAACTCTATAATTAGAAGTAGCTCTTTAATTTTCTCTAGCTGCTAAGTATAGGCAAAGTAAAGCGGAGGTAGATATCGCAGATTTAATTATAGGTCCGAATTTTATGGTACAGTCAAACATGGCGATATAAATTACTTGAATGCTGGTAAAGCTTCGTTTTAGCATAATATGGGAAATTGTTGCCACTTAAGGGGAAAAAGACATTAGAGTTAAACAGCATTTAAGATTGTATTTTATATCGTCAGGGTTTAAATAGAACACTTAGCACAATAAAGTGTGGATATCGATCTATACCGACGACGGATAAAAAAGGACTTATATAATTAACTTAAAAACGTAGTAATATACCATTTAGTTGCAAATTTATTGTTTTAGGTACCCTAATTATTTAGTTGATATACTTAGAAGCTATTGATTTAAAAAATCGACAATCCACACACTACTTATTTAATTCATCTCATAATTAGAATTCCATACATTATACCCGTCATCAACAAACCAAATACAAAACACTTCCTTTAACAGGTTTCACGGAGTTGTGAGATAACTCAGGCCTTGGATATTGAAATTTTAACATTGTTTCTACAATAATCTTCCTATTTCCTCTCAAAAATATTTTGAAACGATGTTTTGACTTTCTTATACAATCTCTTCTATCCCATTTTGGTTAGATTATCTCTTGCCGTTTCCTTATGTTTTATTTTGAGGTGACTTGTTCAGAGTTTGGATTTAAATTATCATTTTAGTTAAACTCTTCAGGTCATAGACAGGGTTATATTTAGTATAAATTTTATCGTATTTGTATTATATTTTCATAACGTATTTTTGAGAAATTTGTTTAGGGCGTTTATTGGAATCATATTTTTGAAAACTCTAAATTGGATGTAAAGTAATTAACCTAGATTATCAGTAATATTGGCAATCTCTTTCTAAGTTCGGAATTCATTGATATTATTAATGTTGATTACCGCAATTGCATTGCGAAGCACTTGATACAAGATTCCTTACTATTTTGTGTTGGCAAGTTATGAGATCAAGTCAACTTAACAATTAAAGACTCTTAATGATTTCAACGGTGGAGTTAAAAGTAAGTAGGTTAAATACAAATTCAAATTATTAAATGCCACTGTTCTTATAAAGTAGATGCACCTAGCGTATAATACAATAAACCCGACGAGCTGTGAGTATTTTGAGATTTTATCGTAATTAAGAAAAAAATAATTAGTTTTACTATTGGTCTAAAGTTTACCGTATAGGTTTCATTCCAGCCTAAATAGGTTAACTATCTTTTTAGTCTACGCTATGAAAGCCTTAGACGGTCAATAGAAACAATCTATGGACTCATAACATTTCTGTAGATTAAATCCAACCTCAATCTTATGAAATCTCTGATTTTGAGTTTATCTATACTTATTAATTTTAACTGTTGTACTTGTTGACTAAGTTTACATTATGACTCCAATGTACATTATTGTATTATCATTCAGACCTTCAACTCCCCACCCCTAGTTCCTACTTCAACAACTATTGATATATTTGATGAATAATCAATACTTTCTAAACTTAGTTCATTAGATAGTTGTAAATTTTTTGTTTTAGATTAACGATAAAGCTAATTGCCATACGAAACTAGCGTTCATGAAAAAAATAAGGTTGTGCACCACTTAAATATAGAAATAACTACCTAAATATTCCCTTTTTCTGGATTCTCTGATATTTTAACGTAGTTATATAGTTCATAGTGTAAGATAGGAGTAATCATAGCTTAACGATAAGACGACGTGCTGCCGTCAAGATATTTTCGATTCGTATTTTTATAAAGCAAAAGTTTCGAACGATTAAGATTGCTTTGCTTGTGCAGGGCCATGGATCAGAATCTTCACTTACTTTGAATGACATACTGATTTGTTCGACTACTTTACTAAATTCAACATCAAGAACAGATATGGTTGGCGTTGGTTTACTTCAAATTTGATTTACAATATTATTTTTATATTTTTTTGTTTTACTTTATTTCCTGCATTCCACACTAATTAAATAATTTTAGTAAGATATGAAAGGCCCAGAGTTGTCATAATGGAAGTGGAATCCGGAATGCTATTAGCAACTTCGATATACAGCTAATAGTGTTTCATAGAACTTTTTGCGGATACGGAATGGTAATGATATCGATTGATAGGGTTAGATTAGTGTACTGGATATCCGAAAGTCGCTAATTGTAAACCGGTAGCTAATGGGGGAAGATAATGAATGTAACGCGACGAAGTTCGAGAATAACCGTCCAGTTGTGGCGGCTTTTGCACCCTCTGGTTGCGTAACGGCAAAAGTCGCATTACAGTTAGAAAGTTACAAGCGAAAATAGACATTGTCGAAGTGGGAAGTACGTTTAGCGAAAGGCGCGTTTCGCTTGCGAGGCACGGGGCACCCGAGGGCGCACGTATGCAACATGTACATTTTATATTTTTGGATTGCTAATTTTAAGATGTTATATTTATATATGTATACGTAGTGTTGGCGAGTACGAAACCAGTATTTCGAAATGTATTACGCCAAAAAGTTTTGATGTATTAATTTTCCATGAAAATTCTCTCCTTTTGTTTTCTAAATGGATAGTTCGATTAGCTAGTGGTCATGTATATATATTTTTGGATAGTGTGCACGATTGCTTCCGGAGCGCCGACGATATAATAAATTTAAATAAAGGTGAGTAAAAAAAGAAAAATAAGGGATAAAAAAAGAAAAAAACAATATTTTTAACGGTAACGCAAAACTTCTGAAAGCAACGATATTTTTGTGGTAAAAATTACTCCAATTTATAGAAAAGAGTATTTTATTATCCACGCAATCGTCACAAACAGTTGAACATAATAGAACGCTTTTTAGTGCGGCCGTAATATGTGCTCCTAACTTCTCATATTTCCTTGGAAATGGTACGAATGCGTGTACCTCTGTGTAATGGAGATTGATATATTTTTATTTACACTACAAGATGTTGTATTTTAATCCTACTGGAGTTTTTAATTGTATAAATTTTAGTATATAACTACATTTTACTTCTTTTTAAATACTTATAATCGTATTTTTGTTGTCATCGGTAAGCAATAATTATTTTAGAACATTATATTTTTGGATAATATTAAGGGGCACATATTTCACGACAAGCCTTAGTATTGACCACAGCTAAAACATAGTGCACTAGAAGTAGTCATAGTTAGATAAATTACTACTTATATATATATATATATGTATGAAAAATAAAAGAAAATCTTGAAATCTATACATAGAATTTAAAATTAAAAGTTTAACTAATACTTTTTATTATTATTATTACATTAAGAAGCTTGTTCACACGTTTTAAAATCATATTTAGTAAGTACAGTTAAGTATTATGACTAGAAAAGTTTAAAAGGTACTGGAGAGTGGTAAAAGTGAGACTACGATTGAAAAATATAATTTTCGGTTTTGGCTATGTTTTAGGCTTCACAGGTGAGAAGTGGTTGTGTTTTTACGAAGTTTATCAAATAAATAGTTACTAAACGAAACGTATAAACTTTAAAAAGTGAACACCAGACAATGTTGTGGAAATGATGTTGAATTTCATGTGTATGTGTATTAAATATATAACTACAATCTCAAAATTATAGCGACTAAAACAATTAAAAAGTAAAGAAAATGAAATCAATCAGTCACAAAACAAAACTATTGAGACAAAATGATCAAGCAGTATATATAGGTATATATGTTTAAATAGATTTGTTAATTTTTTTATTTGTTCCTAATTTTGTTTAAGTTATTTAGTGTGTTGTTATACTATTTATTGTAATTATTTTTATTGATAAATTTTCGTGTACACACTTCCAACGAAAGCCTGTATATAATAATATTATTATGAATACTCTGTTTAATATGCGCCAAAGGCGGATTATTTTACATAATGTGATGTGATGTAATTATGGCAAAAACATTGAATTGTGTTAATATTAAAAATAAATAATTATTCTATTGTTTTTAGACTAGCATTAGCAGTATCATAATGAATCCGGATTATGTACGTTGTTTTAATAGCTACCAGCTATATATAAACGTTTTAAATTTAGTTGTAGCTTGCTTGCTATAGTTTTCAATAGAATAATGATTTACTAAGCCGCTTAACATTCAAAAACTATATAGAAAACAAGTCATTAAAAATATTTCGTGCTTTCAGTAAATTTAATTAAAACACTATTTTGATATATTTTAAGTTCAGTTCAGTGTAAATACATTTAGAACACTGAATAAGTAACACGCCCGTTCCAGTAACGAACGCGCAGTAGGTAATAATCAACATTTTGGACTTCTATCCTAAGCACGCGAATGTGACTTGAAATGTAGACGCTGATCGCAGGAGCTAATGCGGTAGGCCTATAGCGTCACACATTGGGCTAATAGCTGATGGGGAATAAAGGTCCACCGAATGGAGACCGAGACTCGGAAAAAGGAGCACAGGCCGCCCTTCGACAAGGTGGGCTGACGACCTGAAGAAAACAGCGGGCTACCGCTGGATTCAGAAGGCACAGGACCGGTCGGAGTGACGTCGATTGGGGGAGGCCTATGTCCAGCAGTGGACCTTTAAAGGCTGATGGACGGATAAATAATGAAGACAGTATGACGCTCGAGTACGGGTAAATAAAAGTTTGTTTGAAATTAAAGTGTTTGTTTGTTTGTTTGTATGGAGTGTCGTGGGCCTACTGCTGCTAAAGTTTTGATGAAACAATACAACGTAACACAATCTTGTTTTAGTAAATCTTTATTCTGTATAAAGCATTTTATTTTTAGTAAGTCAAGCCTGCCTAAAATATAATATTGCATATCACTTAGATATTATAACGTATTGGGAATTTCCGTTTATGCTTACTTTTTGAAACGCTAGTTACCTACCTACTTTTGATATTAAATTTGTTTTAAGACGCTGATTCTGTACACATGGTTGCAATGTTGATTTCTTTTGGAACTTTAGAACAACTAAATGCTTACAAATACAATACGTTAAAAACATTTTCAAAATAGATGTGAATTATAATTATTAATATTACTAATACCCGTAATACTAATACCCGAATAAATAATTTCACAAGAAACATAAACCTTTTTAGTAGGTTTCGTAAGTATTAATAGGTTTTACTCAGACATGTAATTGCTTTTTGAAATGTAGTTTGATTCGCATTTAGTTTTAATTTGATTCCGACATTCTACGTTTTAAAGTTTTATGGGTACTTGACTAAGCCAAAGCGATAGATTTAACTCACGTGGCAATAACGAGCCACTGGCATATAAACCAGCCAATGCTAGTGTGTCGGAAGTCATAGCCTGAATAAATTATGCCGTGTTCGATAGTAGATCGGCACAGTCAGGGTGCTTCACTTTCGATTTCGGTAACGCGGAGTCCAAATTTTTTATTACGTTAATTTTAATATACGATCTCAAAACAGCACGACTAAGTATAATGGATGTATATTTTGTTTGTTTCAATAATTTAAGATTTTGCCTAAAAATGCAGATATAAAAAATTAACTTTTGCAACCTTGCTGCAGGACTTCAGTACAATTTTGCTTCGAACATCTTGCATATACAATTATAATAATATATATTTATATTATAAAGTAGCGTATACGTATTTGATAGCGAATTTTATGAGATTATTTTTAAATAACAAAACTTGTTTGTTTGTATGCAATTATAATCGTTATTAAATATAAGTTTTCTCTTCTTAACGATAGAGAATATGAAATCGTTATGTACTGCCAGTTTCAAGGTTTTTAACACCAATTTTGGAAGGTTTGTATGTGTAGTATAAAAGTCCTTCAATCTTTGTATTGTTGAAATATGTTTGTGTATAAATATTATTAATTAGTAAACGGTAATGTTTTAATAAACTTTTTTGTCAAAACCTTATTCAGATTCGAAGCTGTCATCTTATGAAGTTTAACGTAACGTAAAAGTTAATTTAGAGAATCACAACGATCATGATTTATACAATTTTCGTTTAATTAAAAACGTGTTTCGTGATTACAATTTTAATGATACTTTTAACTTTCCGGATCTGGCAGGGTTTTTATTGCAGTCATTTGGTTTACGACTAGCGAGTTAGCCTTATCTTTGCTTTGAGAGCGTTATTCGAGTTTATTTAGAAATGGTTTAGAACCGTTACGCATAATTGTTCTACTTACGATATTACTATTGTATTTAATTACTTCGGTACTCGTATTGTCATCGTAGAGAGTAGGACGATAAACGGTTAGCGGTAAACGATTAGTGAAAACACATGAAATTGTAAAATTACATCAGGAAATCGAATATAATAAGCAAAAGGTCGATCAATATTATTATGAGTCGCCTAATGCGAAGATATATAACCGTGTAGCAAGTAAAAGCAAAGGAATGTAACGGGTTTTAAAATACAATATTAATATCGATGTGTTACATAGAAATACATACATTAAGCAGTGCATCGTTAAGTACTCTAAGCAGAACAATGTTGAGTTAAAGTTTAATTAAATAACCTTTTGACATCGTACAGGCATTGCAGAAATTATTAGTTTAAAATTTAAAATACTAGGTTAAAATTTAAACTATCACAAGATTAATAAAATGCCCTGAAACTACTCATAATTCAAGTTGCTTAATGCGTTATAGTGTTATAACATGCCTGTTTGTAAGTTTTCTGCATAGATAACCTTCAGTCAATTAAAATTAAATATTTGAAATATTATTTGAAACAATAATTTTAATTGAATTTTACACGTTCAGACACTTGTTTTATTCGTTTGTAAGTAATTTGTTGAAATATTCAATACAAATATTAATTCTATGAATGTTGTTTATTATTATTAAAGTTTGGAATTTATTTTATACAGGGTTTTTTTCATATTAAAAGTTGTGTCGTTGTTATTATTAATGCATCGTCTCAATTTATTTGATTGTTATTTTATTACTACGAGTAGTATCATACATTTTCAGCTGCTTATCTTATAAATTGTTAATTTTAGATGTATCAGGTATAAAATGTAAACGTTTTTACTTAAGGCTCGGCCAATTTATTGAATTAATTATTAATTATGAATTACCAAATAAGTGAAGTAATTATTTGATAATTTCAAAAGCATTATAAACTACAATGACATGTATGTACTTCAACAATCTAAGGTAAGGACGCGAATGTGGAATGTTTACTGGATGCTGTGTACTTTGACAAAAATAATCTTCCTTTGTAATTATTATAATCTATAAACACTACAAAATTGTGATTCAAAGCAATTTAAAATATTACTGCTGATTAATTCTGTTGTTTCATTTTTCCCTCTCTCACGTTTCAAATATTTATTTACCACTATCAATGCCTATAGCGTGGAAACTGTCATGAATTTTTTGCTAGTGGTTCTCTGGTGGTAAAACCAGTATACAACTCGCCCAAGGTAGTACCAACACACATAAACTCCCCTCATTTCTGATGTGCCATGGAATAATTGTTTTTCAACAATTGTGTTCTGAAGGTGTTGATGCTGGCTACACTTTATACTATACTATACTATACTACTAATATATTTATACTATATACAACTATTTATACTATACTATTTATACAATACTTAGAATTGTTTTTCAACAATTGTGTTCTGGTCGTAAAGTTGTTGATGCTGGGTACACTTTATACAAGAGCTGACCACCTCTTCCTCAGTGATATCAACGCACCTGTGACCAGCTTCGACAGGACAAATACTAACGCTTTCTAACTGGGCGATTACTAACTAACAGTGCTAACGCCTACAGTCCTATTATTAACGATAGTTAACCCACTAATACACCTATTAACACCAAATACTAACTAACAGTAACAGTGTGCGTGTGGACGGAGGGCCCACTCCGGGATTTCGTGAAATGAGTAGCTAAGAACTTAGTAGTAGTCACAAACCAATTGTAAAATGAACCCTTGAACTTGTAGAAGAAGATTTAAAAAGTTGCAGCCCATTAAGTGTGGGCATAAAGTACCTAATGAGTGATATCAAAGATATATGTATTAGTTTTGCATTATATATATATTATGAGTGTTGATAGCGGAGAGACCGAATATAAATCTTTTTCTTTATCTCTTTGTATTGCAATCTCAGGTGGTAGAGCCTGTGTACAGTTCGCCTGGGGTGGTACCACCGCCACTACCATTTATGCCGTGAATTCATCGTTTTTCTACAATTATGTGTCGGTTGCAAAGGTGTGGATACCGGCTACACTAATACAAGAAGCGACCACCTTAGTCCTCAAGGGTAGTACCGCATCTGTGGCCAGCTTCGAACAGGACCATCACTAACCGGATTATAACTCATACCGAATAACTGGACTTACAGTCACTACCAGTCCTTTCTCCCATAGTCTTTACTAACGAATACTGACCAACTATCATTCCTATTAACATCCCATACTAGCTGGACTGATATCCCCAGTCCCTTTTACGGTCCTATTCGAGGTTTGTCACAGATGTCATGGGCGGCAGCGGATGGGTGGAGCTGCATGCTCGTTTGCTATCCCAATCAAATAAAAATAACAACATAAACTAGCCGCTTTTTCTGTAACGCGGTATATGGGCGTAACATCAACAGCATATAATAGTCCACTGCTGAAGTAACGGCCCCTCCAATAAATAGGAGTATTCCCACATAATTCCACGCTAGCCAGGCAGGGTGGTGATCGCAGTAGATGGCAGTTGCTGCACAGAAGACGCTGCTCGTTCTCCATTATATTCCCTCAGTCCCCTCGTACAACACCCGCGGGAAGAGGAATTGTATTATGTTTTACAGTCACCACACGTATGAGCATATCGTATCCACCTATTTATTCTAATCTAATCAAAGCACGGAACCCTATAAAATAAGAATAATATTTACAGCCTCCAGATGAGCTGTTCTTAAAGTACCGCACGGGGATCAATAAATCCTTCAACGTATTAAACAAACTGCTTTTCATTGGAAATTTGTTTACTGACAATGCAAAGAGAATTCGATTCCTCGGAGGCATGTAAAATTTTAATGGACCAATAATTTACTTGGGCGTCTCATGAATCTTTTGTGATTTTTTTTATTTTATCGTTGTTAACTCATGCGGTTCATGGCAAGAATAAAGTTCTACTTTGTTATGTGATTAGAATAGCAAACAGGCAGGGAGTCTCATCGTCCACTGCCAACCATGAACATCCGTGACATACCTCGTATAGGGGGCGTTTTCTGATAATATCGCTGCACCCTTCCACTGGTGGTAGCACGAAGACATACTATTCCTCGTCTTAATACCAATGGTAGCACGAACACAAACTAATCTTCGTCCTACCACTAGTGTTAGCACGAGAACATACTATTCCTCGTGCTACCACCAACTGTTCAGTAATGTAAAAACTATAAATTCGTGTTTAAATTTGTAGGTGGCAGGCAAGTACATTTCCCTACCACAACACGTCCCAACAAGCGGGAAGACAAGGAGGGATGGTGACAGTGGTATTCTGTTCTGCCGTCACCACACGGCGTATGGAAACCATTTTTTGTTTGGATCCGTAAGCAAAAGTTAGGTCTTTATAATTTAATGGAAATTTAATGTAATCGGGAATGTACTCGTATGTATGGATAGTGTTGACTGTTTGAATTTGCGAACGCTGGTTTCACTGCGGAAAGTTCCTGAATGATTTATGGCCTAAACAATGCAGCGTGGTTCAGTGAATACTGACTGATTAAGTCGTGAATTATTACCATTCGTCGATTGCCGCTACAGAGAATCATACATGCATTAACATCCGATGTTAAGAGGATATCTCGATCCACACTTGAAAATGAAGCGGACGGATCATAGACGAATTACGGAGGACTATGGAGTTTTAAAATTACTGTTTCATGTAGGTACGTAAATGGTCAGAGGGCTGTAGTGAGTCCGCGCTCTAAAATAATCAACGTAAGCGCAAAACTATTTAACGGATTTTAAATTTTTTTAACGGTCTATTTAATTATTTTGAATATTTCAGATATTATTTCTTTGTATGTTATCTAACAATATATTATTTTTCTCTTTCTATTTTGACCACAACGCTTACACACTCACACCCTAGGATTCCCTGTGTTGCGGGTGGCGGACACATACAGACAACACAATTTCGCACACCCAAGACCCGAGTACAAACATTTATCTGCCATATAAATGTCTGCCCCGGCCGGGAATCGAAGCCGGGACGCCACCCATCTAAATGATTCTGCTATATCTGTCTATACTAACTAAAAATTATTAGCTTTACTGTAGATTTCATCGTAGAAATGGTTTTGTTTTAATCAAGTATGTATCTTAAAACTCAATATCCGGAGTTGGGTACAGAAGGAATACAAAATACAGCCTTAACTTCAAATTTTCTGGTTTAAATTTATTCCACAATGTTCGCGACGCTCTCTAAAGAAATCGTGACAACTTAACAGAGCTTGTCCATCATAACCGTCACGGAGAGCGTGATAACGGCGTCGAATTAGCGTATCCATTAACTATGGCAGCTTGTCATCCGAGGCGTCATCATGGCCGCCGAGACTGTCAGTAGTTCGGCGCTCCTGTCAGAAATAGTCAAGAGATTTTTTTTATAACATGATTCAAACGAGCCTACAGTTTCACTACTGACGCCCATGGACATAATTATGTCAAACACCTCGAATAGGACTACGAGAAACTATTAGTTAGTTAGTCCTGTTAGTATTAGGTGTTAATAGCAATAAAAGTTGGTTAGTTCGTTAGTGATAGGACTGCGGGAGTTAGGTCGCTGAGTATAAGTACGAAGTGTAAGTAAGCCCTGTTAGTAAATATTAGTAAGTTAGTTGATAATTGTTAGTCAGTCTTTTGTCCTATTCGAAACTGGTAACAGTTGCGTTGCGTGGTTGCCTCTTGTATAAGTGTAAACGTAAACCACACCTCTGCGTCCGGAACTCAATTGTAGAAAAACAATTATTCCTCGCCAGAAAAGGGTGTGGCAGCCCCGATTGGTACCGCCCAGAGTGAACAAATGATAATATTAGTAAGATAAGAAACGGTAACGGTTTTGAGCTTGGCGTCGGCAATTTCGAATAGCCATACGAAGGCCGTCGCTGTCACGTCGTGCCGAACCAGGGTTCCGAACCCGCTGTTACTATGAAAATCGAAAAGTACTCTGCGTTCAGACGGAAAGCACGTTTAGGGCCAGGCCACACACGCAAGTCAATTTTGCTATTGATATTTGTCAATGGATCCGGAGAGAACTGCATACGTGTTCTACCATCTACAGTATTTTGGTTCTTGTCCAAGAGCCAGATGCTGATGCATTTTACAGACAGAAGAATTTTGTAAATAGAAACATTATTTACTTTTATTATATTTTAAAACGTGCGGCCTGACCCTAAACGTGCAATCCGTCCGAACGCAGCTTTCGTTTCGATTTTCATAGTAGACGCCCAGACTCGTAAGCCCCGTATTAATAAACCGATCTCAGATATGAGGAGTTTCTTAAGTATACAGTTGAATTGAACAAACAAAACTTGAGCTGTTATTTGAACTCCCGATGTCAGCTGAATTAGTCTTATTTCAAAAACGAAACCAGGTCTTAAGGTCAATTTAAGGGAACCCTAAATATACTTAGGGGTCTCTTAAAAACGAATCCTAAAACTTATTAAGGGGTCGGTACTAACGGACTAAAGAGTCCCCTTAATTCAGGAGTTGACATGCTGTTGATATGTGTTTATTACATAGAGCCGATCTAAAGATGTTTTTAGACCTCACCTTAAGAGCGTATCAGTTGATATCGCACTTGAGGTCGAAAGTGAGATCGGTTTTTTAATACGGGCCTAAGAGCAGCTTAAAGACCCCCGATTATCATGTTGAATACCAAGCCATGCTTCAGTTAATCGTGCGCTATACTATAACATGGGATATATGGTTACATAATTAATTACCCTGCGAAATCCGGAAGTGCTAGTGATGATAAATTGGCATTGGCAGCCACCGGCCGCGCGTACAAGAGCCGGCAACGTACCCCGTTGCTTAATTTGCGTAACCGCCTACGATTCATATCTTGCACGCGGCTACGGACGTTACGCTCTTACGCTACACTCTACGCCGCGCGTGGTTGTGACCACGAGGCCTCTCAATCTGTGGATTAAGAGGCCTCTCGCATTTCGCATCTATCTCGCTCGCACATTAAACGCTTACACATTCTAACATATTCGACGATTGTAAAAGTCTAGATAGACTTTTGAAAATTGTGCTTCGATATCGTTGTTGACTATAATATAAATGACATTTAAATAAATAAATCAACGATTACACACTCACACCCCCGCACTAGGATTCCCTGTGTTGCTGGTGGCGGACACACAAAGTTAACAACAATAAAGCACACCCAAGACCCGACTACAAACATTTACCTGCCAA
>DWLO01001422.1:0-15049 GCA_018245335.1 Dalla quadristriga
AGATAATAGGGTCATGTACCAACAAGATCTGATTTCTGATATCATAGGTTGTAATGTATGTATACATACATATACACACGAGAAAACAATTATCAGGCTCATGTCTAAACCATTTTGAAATTAAACCCTGGGTATAGTTCCACACCAACTGGGCTTTCTAGTAGTTTATGAGCATTTAAATCATGATACCAAAGTGCACCGCAATGCAGCAGTATAAATGTTACCCAGCTTCCCTAGTATCTGTTATGATAATTATAATGATCACTCAATTTCATTTCTAATGTTAGCATGATATTTATGCTATGGATTTGTATCCTGACCCGAACCAAACTCTGTGGTGCCCAGTAGTACTAAAGTTTTACCACTGGGATTTTTTTGAATATGATAGATAGTACCATGTTAAATCGGTTGTAAAAATAGATCGATACAATTTAAAAACGGTTTTTACTTACACATGACATCCACCCACATGCTGCTAGTCAGCCAACCATTACAACTTATACAACTGATAAGAAAAAGGCTAGGGCCAAACCTTACTTTTTATATCAGCATTTTCTATTATTATTTTAGCTTACACACTATGTTTATGAAAATACTTATTAAATGCTGCTTTATTTTTATTTACTTAAGAAAAGTTTTTAATTAATTTTATTTTTTCGGCGACAATTTTTTCATTGCTTTCGATTTCTGATTATTTTTTTTTCTTGAATATTCGATCTAGTGCGTATACATCCGAAATAAATAACTTGCTAACACTCAAACGACAAATTACCGACAGCAAAGTTGAGCAAAGGTATATCAACTGCTGGCGGCAACGCTCAGCTCAGACAACCAATGGCGACGGCTGCAATTGTACATACCACGGAAAATAATAAACAGATATTCCGTGAGTTGTACCGTGTCGCATAGATTTTTTCCACGGTTGCTGTCGCAGGGTAGACGTTGGGAAAGTGTCGTTCGTCTGAAAGCCCTTTATTTAATCTGCGCATCATTCTCTTATACCAGTGCTAAGTACCTCATCAAAAGAACGAAATTCCCAATACGATAACAAAAGTATATTACGAAAATAGTTTTAAAGTACTGTAGCCTACATTTATTTCTCATGTTGTTAAGATTGCAATTTAGAAAGGCGTGTAACTCAAATTTTAATTTACGAACAGATAACATCGGATATGTCACAGAACTATTCAGCTATATACGCTTACGCATTGTGATAGCGGCTGCGTGGGAAACAACATTAAATTCATTTATTAGATGCACAAGTGTTATATTTGGGCTCCAATGCTTCCTTTTGAGATACGAAACGCGTCACTTTGAATCCTATCACTGACCCAATTTCACAATTATGTTTTGTTTGGTTAAAAAATCTACAGATCATCAGCTATAGATCTTGAACAAGAGTGAAAGTGTATGCAGATATTAATTAACTTTTTACTGCTAAATTGATTTATGTTGTCGACAAAGTATTTGGGTGCCAGGGGTACCTACCGTAGGAACTTAGTCTACTAATTCATTAGGGCTCCATAGTAAAAATATATAACTAGTTGAACAGTGGACCAACCCTAAAACGTAGCCACTAACGGGATGGGTCGTCCATCAATCCGAATGGTCGGAGTAGAGGTCTTTCAAAACATGGCTTATAACAATGAGTTATTATACAATATATTTTAGTTTTACGGCCGAATTTCATATGCTAAAACAAATTAGCAACCTTGACAGGGCACGGTTCGCGCCTCATAATTCAAGAAGCCAGGAGTACGCTCAACACTGCACCAGTGTGGATTGTTGCAGTACATTAATGGTTTGTTTGTACTACGAAAACATAAAAACTAAACGACCTAAAAAAATATCAAGCAGATTGAGACGTAGATGAAATTTAAATTGGAGAAAAAGACTTGAAAATCTTATCTAATAATAAATGCGAAAATTGGTTACTTAGTTTGTTTTATACGCCTTCATGGCTAAACTATACAACCGATCTTCATAGAATTTGGTAGAGGGATAGTTTGAGTCACGGTGAAGGTCATATGATACTTTTGATCCCGAATAAATGAACAGACCCCGAAGGAATGAAAAAATCATAAATTTAACGCGGACCAAGTTGCGGTCAACAGCTAGTATTTTATAAATGGTTTGTTGTTTGTAGTGAAACAAAAGCAAAACCATTCTGCTCACAGTTCAATACGGCATGCGAGTCGGTGGAAGTCAAGCAGTCGAGCGAATTCATTGAGATTATGTATTTAATTTTGCTCGTCATAAACTAATAATAATAATTAATAATTAAATAATCAGCTAATTGTATTATCCGCAGACCTCTATACTATATTAAAATGATTATCAATTGTATGCAAATTTATTTGGCGTGGTGTGTGGTTTCTGTTTATGTATAATCCGCTTGTAAAAAACTTTGCTCTTCACATTAATATGTTAATGTTTCAAATCTCTATTACATTATGGTGACATATTTGGTAACCAAACATATTACATAACCAAGTATTTGCAATGTTTGGCTTTGTTTCTTACGCAATTATTTGTTGTGTTATGTCTTGTTGCGTAACAAATCAACTTGTCTTACTTATGATAGAGTGCAAGTTTTGTCTACTAAATCTTAAAACATATAGGTACCAGGAACTTCCTACATTTTTACTACATTCATTAAGTGCTTTCGTGTTTTATTGCAGGTAACAGATATGCAAACAGTAGTTTTAACTCCGGACGCAATAGATCTCTTCCAATCACCGACAATGTTTCATCACATGCGACGGCTAGCGAAGGAACGTGATCACTATCTCCAAAACTGGGCTTCATTAGTTCTTAGCGAGGGCTTATGTGAAAATGAAAATGAAAATAAAAACAACAAGAGCCGTTCCTCCCAAAACATCAATCAAAATAACGGCGAAAGTCAGCATTTAGCGGTCGAACTAGCGGATTGGAAAGCTCGTTTGCGAAAGCAGCGACAAGAACTGTATGTAAAGTTTTGAAAATTCAAATTTAACATTACATTCACATTTCAAATACTATTCACTGTAAAAAAAACTATTATATTAAATGTTTATTTACAGGGAGGAAAAATCGGAACAGTTATCAGAATGTCGCGAAGAGTTGGAACATACGAAGTTAGTTCTCACCAAGTTACGATCGGACAGTCAGGAGTGGTTCAGTGAAGCTAGGAAAGCAGCCGCTTATAGAGATGAAGTGGATGCTCTCAGGGAGAAGGCGGAAAGATGCGACAGGTATGTAATGCTTAACAAATTTTCTTAATATAAACTTTAACAAGCAAGGTTAAACTATGAAATAACTTGAACTTGACTTGAGAATTATATATTTTTTTCTACACTAGATTAGAGCAGGAAATTCAGCGTTACCGTGATCGCTTAGCCGATGCAGAATACTACAAAACTCGGGTGTCCGAGTTACGTGAAGACAATAAAGCACTTATGGAAACAAGAGACGCTTTGGAAGAACAATTGCAAAGAGCGCGGAAGAGAGCTGAGCAGTGTTTAACCCTAGAAGCAGCTATGATAAAACTAAAAAGAGAAGCGAACGACATAGCACTGGTTGGTAAACTTTTGTAGAGGAAATATTTTAAATGCTAATATTTTGTGTATTAATCCGTTTATTTGTTTCCAGGAAAGAGATGCTGATCAACAGAAGATCCAGGAACTTATAGAAGAAAACAATCATTTGCAGTACATAACAAAATCTGTCCTTAGTGAGAGTAACAACAGTAATTTAGATACTGACAATGAATGTGAGAGCACTTTAGAATCTGGTGAGAACAGTTTATCAGAGCAATTAACGAGCAATGCACAAGCGCGAGCTTTAAAACTCGAATTAGAAAATAAAAGACTTCTTTCCACCATTGACAGTTTACGAGAACAGTCAGTATTGGAAAGTAGCGACAAAGTTTTGGAATTAGAAAAAGAAAAGAAAAGATTGACTCTTAAATGTGAGCAGTTACAAGAAAACTGCCATCGACTTATGTTACAGAACTCGGAACTAGAGGAAGTGTTTAAAAACGCACTTGAAGAAAATCGTAAACTACAAGATTCTCTTGATAGCCAAAAGGCTTTTATTGATAGACAATCGATTGACCGGGAGTCAGAAAAAAATAAACTACAAGATTTTGAAAGACATTTGGAATCTCTTACAAAAGATAAACAAAGAATTCAAATGTTGTGCGACTCCATACAAAGAAGGGCGGATGATTTAGAGAAAACATTAGATGCTAGAACTAAGGAATTGAATATGGTTAAACCTGAGGCAGAAAAAGTTACTCGGTTCATTATTCAAACAGAAGAGCTCAAGACAAAGTTAACTTACAGTGAAAAGGAAACGCACAATTTGCAAAGAGAAGTAAACAAATTAAGAGAAGCCGTTGAAGAAAAAGATGTTACACTTGATACTATAACAACAGATATTGAATTAAAAAACAAAGAAATTGAAAGGTTAACCAGACAGGTAGAATTGAATAATACAATGATTGGGAGACTCCATGATCTGGAACAAAAAACGCAAGAATTGAAGTCTCATAAAAAGGTTGATACAGAAACAATTCAAACATTGCAGAAAAATTTAATCACAGAGAAAGTTAACTTTGATAAATTAAGAAATTGTATGGAAAAGCTGGGAATTAATACAGCTGATATAATATGTAAAGAGTTCAATGTAGAAGAATTATTGGAGAGAATCATTACGAACTCTGATCATGAAACTACAATTTCGGAAATTGCAGGTAAAGCTAATTTAACAAAATCGGTAGAGTGTAATTGCGATCATGTAGAGAAGCCTGCATTTGATGAAAATGTTATTAATCCTCAAATCGAGCAATTATCGTCCGATTTGGCAGCATTACAAGCTACACTTGAGAACTGCCAGGCTGAGAATGCTAAACTACAAGTAAATGTAGCGACATTAAATTCACAAAACGGTTCATTAATATCACAGCAGATGACATTACAGCTAGCTAATAGTCAACTTGCTGCAGAGAAAGAAGAAATTATTAAGCAACTAGAAGTATTAAAAGACAAACAGGATAATCTTTTGCGTGATCAAGTCGCTTTGCAAACTCTACATGAACAATTGAATACAGAATATGAAACCCTTCTAAGTGAAAAAGAACCTGTTAAGATTGCTATTAGAGATTTGAAGTTAGAAAATCGAGAATTTAAAGAAAAGTTGACGAGCTATGAAAAGAAAATCTCCGATTTCGAAATTGAACGAGAAAATTTAAGAATAGAATCTAGAAATTTAACAAATCTTAGGGCTGAACATTCAAAATTAAAAGAAGACTTCCGAAATCTTTTCACAGCGAGTGACAGATTGAAAACAGAGTATAGAAATATGCAAGAAGAGTATAGGAATATCAGAAGTGAAGTAGCACAGTTAAAGTTAAAAAATACGGAAATGTCTGGAGAAATCAATACAAAATTAGAAATTATCACTAGCATGGAGCTAGAAATTAGTAAAACTAATCAACATTGTGAAATGTTAATTCAAATGAACAAAAGCTTGGATGCCGACCGAAGATCATTAATGGATCACGTGTCTCAGCTCCTTACACAGTACCACGAACTATTGGCGCACTCTTTAAAAGATAAACAACATTATCACGAGGAGGAAAAGATGTTTGCAGATAAAGTAAACGCCCTTTGTCGACAAAAGGAAAAATTGGAAGAGAAAATAATGGAACATTATAAGAAACTAGATAATTGTACTACGAAAAGACGTGGCTTCGGTGCATCGTTTGTTAAAAGAGTACGTAAAGCCGGCACCGATCTGATAAATAAAGTGCCTACAAGAAATAATAAAAGAATTGAAGATTCTAGCCGTTCTAAATCCCAATTAACACTAGCTGGCTCCGAGTCGGGTGAATCTGATCCAGGAATTCAAGAATTGGAGAAAATTACCAAAATACCTGACCCAGATCAAGGTTCTTCAAACCCCAGTGCGGATTCACCTAGACATAGTTCAGATTCTAATTTTAGTAGGCGATTTGATGATGGTATGATAATGAAGTCTGATAATTTAGAAATATCTGGTTCCATACCTAGCTTAGAGCCGAGATTGACAAATGAGGGAAATTTCGTGCGAAGACTCTCTACAGCGTCGATTCATAGTGGTGGTGGGGATGACGCCCTTATACGAGCTTCACTTCGAAGAAGGCCACATAAAGCTGTTCCACCCTCTCATCGGAATAGTTTTCAGGGTTTGGAGTCCGACACTGGTTTACCTGCAGGTAATATTTTTCACCTACACTTTAATTAGTTTAAAGAGTAATTTATGAAAATGGTTAACTTTCACTAGTCAGTCTGTTTTCCATTTAAACGTCGACCGCTCCAATGCTTCAGCCTTATGTGAAACAAACGCATGTATTTATTGTGAGTAAAACTTTGATTTTGTAACCTTCCAGCTTCTACACCTTCACCAGTATTCGGCACGGCCGGATCGCGACGGACCGTATATTTAACTGATGACAACCCAGACGTCACCCTGAACAGCAAGCCTCAAAGTACACCTATTAAAGAAAATCCAACTTACTTGGTCTACAATCGTATATCGACTGTGATAGGTGAGGGAGCATGTCAAAGTAATGACAGGCCTACTACGAATGAACATTCAAGATCCATGACGGAGCACTCACGATCTGCTGTCGATGATAACTTACAAGACAGAGAAGACCCCGACATGAGGCATGACCGGCGAGCACAAAGTCGTAATGACAAACCGGACAATTCAAAAGAGTCTGCCATTTGGTACGAATACGGTTGCGTATGATATTAAACAGGGTGTAGGAGAGTCATAAAGATTCTCGCTTTGAGTGATAGATGATAATACAGACTGATGTGATGCCTTGATATTCAAATGTTTTGTAAGCGTGATTGGGTACTTCGAATGTCGATATCTTAATATGTATTGGCAATAATTTAGTAATAGTCTACACTGAATAAGTTTATAGCAGTATTAGTTTGGCATTTAATAACAGTGTCTTTGGTATACCTATAAAAAATATGTAATTATCTCTTGATAAGTATGCTTTATGATGACTTTTTATCTTGATTTGTTTTAATTAATTTTTGAGGCTACTGATTATATCTCCTATTCATATTATTATTATGTAAATAATAACTACTTCAAGTGTCTTTACGTCTTCGGTTGATCAACGTCAACTAAATAAATATGCCTTGCCAGTGACTATAATGCACTAATAACTACTTATATTGATCGCCCAGTTATTAATTTATGTATAACATGATAGTGTGATAACTCGAATGTTCAAGTTCTTCTCTCCTATCTCTATAAATATTTAAACAAATAAGATGCTTCTCCATGATTTTATCTGTACACAAACTGATTTGTACTTTACGCAAAATGCTGCTATTAAAATAAAAATATCAAATAGTACGTAAGTAAGTTTGTCAAATGTAAATAAACTTTTTGTACTAAATAGTATTTTGTGATTACGCAATATTCATCTTGATGAGTGTAACATAGTAATGCATTTAAATCTATGGATTACATTTTCCGTATCAATGCTTTATAAAACTCAAAAATAACTATCAGAATACATAAAAGTAGCTTCGAGATAGTAGGTAACTTACGCGTAACAAAGGTTAGACGAGTACAAAACGCATAATTTTAGTATCAGTAACTTATATACAGAGAGAAACTTATTAATTTTAATATGAATGAAATACAATATTTACAATACAATAGTGTTTAAGTGGTGGAAAATGTATGACTGCAATGAGTATGATATTCAGCCGCAGATATTAATGTTGTGTAGGTACGTAATTACTGTGGTATTTATACCGCTACAAAAGCTACAAAAGCATTATGTTAGTAACATTTGAATTTTGAGAAAAAACAGAACTCAATAGACCGAAACACAAGCGTTCTGTAGGGGGGAGGCAGCTGCCTCCCCTAGGGCAAAGGTCCGTATATTTATAGGATATGTTAATGATTACCTATAGGACATTTCAAATTTGCTCTAACATGTGGTTCAGGTGCAGAATGCCTGATTCACAAAATATAAATCATGTTCTTGTTTCAAAGATAATTTCAACATTTTATTCATGGCGCAATTAACCAGAGCTGCATTATTCCTCATCATGACTGACTTGACGAAGCCAATGGCTGACAGTTACGCTTATTTTTTTTTTTAATCAGGATTTAGTTGTCAATTTTTAGTGCCTTGTAGTTCTTAGTTGTGAAATGACTTGTTATACAAAAATAAAACAGCGAATTTGGAATGATATTTGTGAAGTAAGAAATGGAGAAGAAATATTGAAGATTGGTACTATACCATGGTGCTGTTCGAATTTACCTTGTTGGGTAATTTTGTGTGTATGAACTATGAATTATGCAAGAGGACGTAATGCTGTCTTTCTTATAATTTTTGTACTATAATATCAACGTACTTAATCACTTCTCACCGAATTAACTATATCTTTAGCACATTCTTTTTTAATAAAGATTTCAAAACCAACATTGATTTTTATTTATATTTGCAGCTTAACCTGCGAACTTTCAAACATGACAAGTCCTTGGCACGAAAATATTATATCTAAGCCGCTTATTGCCAGATGCATCCATGTAATTAAGGGATATACCTTACTTTAATAATGATGCAATAGATTCTACAAGAAATCGAAAAACATAAATATGTTACAAACCAGGTTTATTAGAAATCATATTAAATATTCAACTAAGTACTTTGTATTACATAAAAAAGTCTAAGAAGTCATTTCAATACATATATTAAATGAACATAATAATATGAAGCTTCCATAAAAATTGTTGCACAATATTTAATTATAACAATCAGTCAAGTATAGTTGGTAGTAGTGAGGTAATTGTAATTATAAATTGTCAAGATAGAATTCTCTGTTCTTAAATCACAAAATTAACTAGAACTTACTTACATACTGTTACAAATACCTAAATATCACTAGTTTTCATAGCATGTATGTCAAAATATACTGATATGCTCCTATTTTCCAACACTGCACTATATCCTATATCATTCCTATCACTACCATACTATCCTATATCAGAGAGATCCGTTCATATTGTTGTCAGTCTTTATTTCCCACTCTAACACTGGACATGGTTGCATAGAAACTTTGAATGGTACTCCTGAGACTACTGCTTTACAACCGGTTCTGACTTTTGGTGGCAAGTAGGAAATTGTACACTGAAAAATAATAAGAACATTCAGGTATTAGACGGTAGAGCAAAAAAAATATTTTTTATTTTATTTTATATTTAGACAAATGCTCTTGCAAGAAGGTTCGTACACAAACTGCATTAATTAGTTTCACCGCCTGTAGATATCATTATTATTATCATCGGAAATATCACAAAATTTATGTTGTTTATAAACAATACCTTTGGTTTTTTGTTATCTGTAGACATGTATCCAATGCACATAGTTTTTGTAGTGTGACCCCATAGCAATTCCCCTTCCCCAGCCTGTGGATTGAATATTAATGTCAAAGCACCACCTAGTCTTTCAGAAATATCCCAAAGAAATGGCGATTCTAGAAACTGTTCCTTTAGGCATTTATCTAAGCCTAGAACTGACGAAGATTCAAGTAGACTCTCGGCAGTATTCTTTGCTAATTGAGTCCTTATCAAATGTTCTCCACAACCAGATGTGCATGATGCAATTGATGGTTTAATGCCATCTCTGCTTGTCACAGCCCACACACCACTGCCAAACGAAGCCGCTTGGCCCACTCTGCCTTCATGCTTTAAAGAAACTCCTCCAGAACTAGCCCCCGAAGCCACTACTCCATTTGAATCAACACAGATTGCTCCAACTGTATCTAAGGGGCTAAATTTTATATCATTCTGGAGAGAATATCGCTTGAGCTTTCGTTTACAGTGCTTATAATTACGAAAAGCTTTTCCTGAGATCATTTTTTTATAGTCTACTATATTTAAGCCCATTCTTTCTGCCCAAGCCTTTGCTCCCTGGCCAGTGAGGATGCATGGTGGAACTCTGCCTAGAGATAAACTCTCACACTGTTTAATACAGATCTGTTTGGCTAGTGAAATTGGATTCCAGACATTGGAGACTGCACCGCATGCACCAAAGTGTAATGTTTGTCCATTCATCAGAGAAGCATCGCATTCCACTAATCCATCCCAACTCAAGTTGGAACCATAACCAGCATTTGTAAGAGGGCTATTTTCTAACTCTGAAAAAATAACCAATGTTTGTGAGTATAATAGTTTCCATCCATCCGTCCATCAGTCTCTAGAGGCCCACTGCTGAACATAGGCCTCCCCGGTCCTGTGCCCACTGGATCCAGCAGTTTCCCTGCTGTTTTCTTCAGGTCTACAGACCACCTTGTCGAAGGGCAGCCTGTGGCTCTTTTTCCGAGTCCTGGTCTCCATTCGAGGACCTTTCTTCCCCATCGGTTATGAGTTTTTCGAACGACGTGGCCTGACCATATACAGGGTGACCCATAAGTAATTTTGCTTTATGAATTAAAAATACTTTTTTTATTTTTGAAACTCACAAAATGATACCTTTATGGATTTGGTGTGAACTGGAAAAGTTTTTTAATAAATGTTTCAAAAGGCTGTTATTAAGTTTTTTTTACACCAGCTTCATTCTAATGTCTGATTTCACAAGATGTAATTTAAAATCGCGTGTGTTTTACTTCTTAATTTTTATGTTAGCAATAATTACACTTTAATATCATTTTAATTGGGAAGACATCATTTTTAAACTCACATAAAAAAAGTAAAATAATAATACTCTTTTCAATTAGATTTTAAATTTTGGTTACTTAATATGAGAATATCAACATAATGTTTAAAACATTAATATCTTTAAAATGACTGTGCCTAGAACAATACACTTTTGTGTATCTCGTGCAGAATGACCCGTGTATCACCCACATCCTGTTGGTCCCTTACTTACGGGACACCCCATATACAGTTTACTTTAGAAAAATAGTTTTTTGTTTAGTAAAAAATGCAACAATAAAAAAGTGCAGATTTCCAAATAATAATTTTTATTTTTAAATTATTTATCATATGTTTGCAAACAGTTCTGAAACAATTTGGATGTGGTTTTCAGTTTGCAAACAAAGACCAATGCCAATTGGGTAGCAACCTTATATTTGGTACATTTAAATTTTGTATAGGTTCTAGGAAAATGTTTTCAGAAGTAGCAATGCATCTGTGACCAGCTTGTAATAGAACTAGCACTAAAGATTAATAACTTGTGTACCTACATACTTACAAGTGACCAACTAATATTCCTATTAAAACCTAATACTTACTGGACTAACTTTTACTAAGTCCTTTGATACAGTCCTAGTAAGTCACAGATGTCCACGGGCAGCAGTAGCAGTGTCAGTAGCTATCCCTGATTGTTATTGTAATCACATAAAAAAAGATACCAATAATGGCCTTCTCCACAGCATCTACCGCATTGCCTCCTTGCTGAAGAGCCTCTATAGCTTTCCTGCATGCTGCATGACACAGTTTTTGATATTCCTTCTTCAGTGAGTCACTGTGGTAGCCTGCTCCTATAACAAATTAATAAATTCATGACATTAAAGCTATTATGCAAAATTCACAATTATAAACTCCAAAGAAAGGACCTCATAGGAAATGTTAAAAATTGTGGGCTCACACAGGGTTCTTTCTAGAAAATTTTATTGTCATCTTGCACACAATTAATATGCCCTGAGATCCCCACTATGAAAGGTGTGGAAAAATTATGCAATAAATACAAGATACGACTCAGACAACATAAAAATCTATTAGCCACATGCATGTTACACACTGCCAACATTGTGTACCACCTTATGAATCAATGATTATCCTCAATCCAAAAGTACGAGCTGGAAAGCTTTAATGCAATGCAAGAAGGCAGACCTTGGGTTTGCCACTAAATCAAACTAAAAATACAATAAAGAAATCTGATTAAACCCTTGGATCCTTTAAAAAGCAAGGAAAGGAACAATACCTAAAGATGCTTTTCCGGCATACATTTCATCTTTGATCAGTTTATTTTAATATTAGTCCTATATATTCAGTAATTATATCCCTATTGTATATGTATGTATATATATTATATTATTAGTGTATATTATTTTTTCTTTGTTCACTAGTTTGTTTTTATATATTTAATCCCAAAGGTAGTCTGGAAGAGGTCTTATCGCTAGGCAGGCTCTCTTGCACCTGAGAATTTAAGTATATTTTTGTAAAATCCGTTGCAGTGATTGTTTAATGATGTACAATAAAGAGTAACATAATAATAATAATAACAATAACGCGATTTTCGGAGATACGCCACAAATACCTAAATCGTAATGTATTGTAAATTAAAAGTGGGTGAGTAAATGCACATTATATTATCATTTCCTCACTGTGTCCCAGATGAGATGAAGTAATACATTTTATAAACCGTTTTACAATATATACATCAACAATAGTTCACTTACCACAATGCAAGGCTATGAAACCATTCATATTTACTTTTATTACTAAAATATCATACGTAATTTATCAAGTACGGAGACGATCAAAAAAAATGTATAATGACAAAGTAATGCTCTCGTTATCTATTTACTGTTCCCTCATCATTTCTTCATCAGTTTTCATTTCAGTAGTTATGGACAAAAATAAAGTTGAAATGTAAATGTATTCATAGTACATCATTATCAGAACTAAAAACAAATTATCATTTTATGAATTCAGAATTCACACAAATTCAGTTCACGCAAATTCGGGAAATTTGACAATTTTATTCTCGGTAGGTAGGGATTGGGGTGGAGGGTTGGGGCATGTGGTGGGGGGGTAGTTTAGTTAATAATTTCAGTATAAAACAAAGTACTCTGTGGTTAATATTAAACTGAAATGTCATATCTGAATCAAAGACAATATAAAATGACATAGTACGTAGTATCCACAGATAGCAAGTTATTATTCTGTGGTTGTATCCCTATATTGTCTGTGAGTAATGACCGTAGGGAAGTGTTGCCAAGTCGGTTTTTAGAGTCCCGAACCCGTAATAAAGGCTTAACACACCTTACGAACGGACCCGATCAGACAAAAGTATGGAATTCATTAATAACAGCCCGACATGACTATTTCACTTAATTGAATTTAATATGTTCGCGGTCGCGGCCTCGGTTTTTAAGCGATGGGAAGTTCAACATTATTTAAATATTTATTAGATACCTATGTAATAAAAATCCAGACAAGTAAAAAAATCAATGTTTTATTTGCAAATTATAAATTTTAATATCATCCAATAAACCCCCTTATGGCATTGCTGCCGTCGACCACTTGCAGTCATGTATTCGAGCATTAAGGTCCGTATTAATAGACCAATCTCAGCTTCGCCCTCAAGTGCGAAAGCAGCTAATACACTCTGAAGGTGAGGTCTGCATCTTAAGATCGGCACTATTTAATAAACACATATCAACCTCTGAATTTAGGGGACTCTTTAAAATAAGGTACCCCTAAGTATAGGAGTGCCTTAGTACTGATCCTAAATATGTTTAAGGATTGGTTTTTAAGAGAGCCATATGGATATTTAGGGGTCCCTTAAACTCTAAGTTTGAGTTTTGTTTATTAAACAAGACTAGCTCAGCTGACATCGAGAGCTCAAATTAGTTTAGCAACATAACTGTATACTTAAGAACCTCCACAAAACTGAGCTCGGTTTATCAATACGGGGCCAAGACTCAAACTTACTCTATCTTGACGTAAGTCCAACCATAATAATAAGTTCCAGACTGCATGAATAAGTATCTTGATGAAATCACAGTGGATTAAGATCTTGTAATTTTATTGAGACCACTAACCAGCATATGGTTACCCTTCTGAATTGTTTGCACAGTGTTCATACTACTAAAAATGGAAGGTTTTATTATTTAGTATTCAATAATGATAAGAAACATTTAGTAAATATGGGTAGTCAATCTTTAAATAATTCATACAATATAAAGTTAATGTTTGATTCTTAATATGTATTTTATGTATTACAAATTAATTTGTATTTGTTTGATGATACAAGATAAAATACATATCAAAGTATACATGCAGGTAAATTTTGAAACATAAACCAATCCGTTCCTACTAAAATTCTACAAATGATTAATAACTAACAATAACGAAACTAAATCAAACTGCAATTTATAATTTTTTAGTGATGCATATCGATATATATTATTTAATGTTCTTTCCGGCCGTCATCATTACTCCTACTACGAGAGCTGTGATGGTGAATCCTTGAGCTACAATTCTCAACCTCATCATTTGCTGTGATAGCTTAGTTTTACCAGTCCGGAAACACCACAGGCCATATGACAATGCGCCTGCCGTAGCTAAACAACCTGAAATAAAAATTGCATAATATTTACCCATGTTTAGATGAAGAGTTCGGAAAACAACATGATGTAATAAGTTAATCTTAGGTAAGTAGATACATAATATACTAGACATTCCAAGTCCACATTAAACATAACTAGTTGATTACTATTTCATGTTACCTATGGGAACGAAAGGATTTTCATTAAACTTTCGGACAAATTTTTCATTTGTACTTTCACTGTAATGGGTAGTGCCCATTTCACGGCGCAGTTGCACCCAATCCAAATCAGTGGGTTCCTCATTAGCCATTTCGACTTTTCTCCTGCTTACATTTATACAAGATTTTATTATTGTTAACTAGTGTAAAATCAAATTATCGAATTTCACACTACAATGGAAATCAACAGTAACATTAATTAAAACAGCGTCAATGTCATACAATCTGTCTGTCAGACAACCCAGACATGACTGTTCTTTTTTTTTTCAAGAATATTGATATTAAGAAACATGCCTAATTCATATACAGCCAAATAGCAAGTTATTTATCTGTGAGTTTTTGTCAGTCAGATGTCAGATTCACAGAGTACTTTGTACTTTCATTCATTCATTCAATTCGTAGTTTATTTAGTTTAGTTTCGCAGTTTCGCTTCAATCGCTTTGCTTCGGTTAGATAAAGTTTTAATTTTTACTCTTTAGATAAAGC